>ML818836.1:5561-32670 GCA_009831015.1 Picea engelmannii
GGCAACTCAACTATATCCCATGCCTCATTCTTATCCAAGGCATCCATTTCTTCAACCATGGCCTTCTTCCAGAGTTTACTATCCTCTGAATTCACTGCTTCCCTGATAGTTCTGGGATCATCATCAGTAATAGATAAAGAAAACTGGAATGAAAATCAGGTGGACTATACCTTTATGGTTGCCTTCTATCTCTCACTGATCTCCTCAATACTGGGGTATGAGGTTCTTATTCTTATTCTTCTTCTTCTTCTACTTCCTCTACTTCAGATGATTCAGATTTTGCATCATCCAACTCAAGCTCTATTTTCTCAGGTTCATCTTGCGTTGGTAGGAATTCTTGTTTGGACACATCTTTTACCTCTCTGAAAACAACATCTCAACTGTAAACAGTTTTCGTGGTTTTTGGGTTCCAAAGCTTATAACCTTTCACACCATCTTTATAACCAATAAAGATACACTTTTCAGCCTTTTTATCCAGCTTACTTATATTTTCCTTTGAAACATGTACATAAGCATCACAACCAAACACTCTAATATGTTGAAGAGAGGGTTTATTTCCAGACCATACCTCGTGTGGAGTTTTATCATCCAACGTTGATGAAGGTGATTGATTGACCAGGTAACATGTTGTACCCACTGTCTCTACCCAAAATTCTTGTCCTAACCCGACACCATTGAGCATGCTCCTTGCTTTTTCCATCAGTGTCATGTTCATCCTTTATGCAATTCCATTCCGCTGAGGAGTGTATGGAGTAGTCTTCTGCCTTGCTATACCACACTTCTTACAGAATTCTTCGAATTCATTTTCGCAGAATTCTCCACCATTATATGTTTTCAATACCTTTATTTTCTTCTCTGTCTGATTTTCTACCAGAACCTTAAACTCTTTAAATTTATCAAATACCTCAGATTTCTTTCTAAGAAAATAAATCCATGTGTTCCTTGAAAAATCATCTATGAATGAAACATAATAAACAGATTTACCTAGGGATGGAATAGGAACAGGCCCAACCACATCATTGTGTATCAACTCTAAGATCCCCTTTGCTCTTGTAGCACCAGATGGGAATCTTACTCGATTTTGTTTACCATATATGCAATGTTCACAGAAATCAAAATCTAGAGTGCAATTAGACATACCTCCAACCATGCCTTTACCGTGTAGTGTTCGAAGGCCCTTTTCTCCAATATGCCCCAGTCTTTGATGCCACAGCATGGTCTTCTTTCCAGGGATGATATTGGTCTTGTCTTCTTTATTTGTCTGCTCAAGGACAACAGAACTGTTACACCAATTAGTATAATTTCTTCCCAACAACTTGTGCAAAGTTCCACACTGAACTCCCCTCATCAACATCATTGCTCCTCGTACCATCTTGCAAGTGTTCTTTCCAAATACAGTATCCACTCCTTCATCATCCATCTTGCTTACATATATTAGGCTCCTGGCTAGTTTTGGAATGTCCAGAACCCCAAGAAGTGTTCTAATCCTTCCATCTTTTAGCAGCAACTTAACCCTTCCATGTCCCAAGATTTTTGTTGTTGAGTCATCTCCTAGGAACACATCACCACCATCATATTTTTCATATTCAGAGAACCACTCCCTATGAGGAGTCATATGGTATGATGCACCTGAGTCGATCAACCATACATCACGGTCTGCATGTGTACTTGTATATGCCAGGGAAACATCACCTCCTTCTTTAGTGGAGGTTTTCGCCTCTGTGGAAGAGGTACTATCAGATCCCTCTGGTTTTCCAACCTTCTTAGACTTGCAATCTTTCTTATAATGCCCTATTTTACCACACTTCCAACATTTCCTCAAAGATTTTCCTAGAGACTTAGATCTACCTGTAGATTTAGATATCCACCTTGAAGGCTTACCAGGGTTCTTGTCTTGGGTATGACCTCTTACAAATAAAACATTTGTGCTATGACTATCCATTATTTTCTGCCTCATCTCTTCAGATAAAAAGGATGAAACTAAATCCTCATACTTCAATGTAGATTGAGTGGTACTACCTATTGCTACAACCAGATTATTCCAAGAGTCTGGCAAAGAACATAACAAAGTAATACACTCATCTTCTTCTGCAATCGTAATATTAATAGAGCCAAGTTGACTTACTAGAGTATTAAAGGCATTTAGATGTTCTGTCACAGAATCTCCATCTTCCATCCTTAGATGATACAGCTTCTTTCGAAGAAATAGCTTCTTTACCAGGGACTTTGATTGATACAAATTCCCCAACTTATCCCATAGTTCCTTGGCTGTAGATTCTCCTGAGACATTCAACAACACCGAATCTGACAGGCAGAGTCGAATAGTACTCCTTGCTCTTCTGTCCAACTTCTCCCAATCTTCCTTCGGCATACCAGTAGGTGGTGTACTGGTAGTTTGTGTACTGGTAGTTTGTGTACTGGTAGGTTGTGTACTAGTAGCCTGTGTGCTAGTAAACGGTGTACTAGTAGGTTGTGTACTAGGATCCACAGCGATCCATTGTTCTTTGTCTACAAGAAGGTCCTCCATATTCAGCTTCCATAGCTCAAATTTTTTACCGTTGAACTTCTCTATCTCGATTCTAGAAGAGCTTTCCATTCCTCTTTCTGCACTCAAATCACCATTGCAAAATCTCCCACTAAACTCAGGTTTATCATAGACTTAAGATAAACTTGATCTATCAAAACCGAGCCAAACCCTCAACAATAAAGGCGTCCCTCTGAAACCAAAAATGATCTTTGATACCACATGTAAGTTTTAAACCTGTGAAGTAAAGGAATGCATATAGATTCTTAAGCAAAACAAAATTTAATCAATGGCTCATTCACATAGTACACAGAGATTTATACCGAAAACCCTCAACCGGGAAAACCTTTCTTATATTCATTATATTGAATTTCACCATTCACTATACAATATATATACAATTTTTTTAGGTATTTTGTAGATACCAAAACCCTAATCCCTTAATCCGGGATTAATTTACAAAACCACTAAAAATAGCAAAAACCGCCCAAAAAAAAAATTGGGTCGTTGCCCCAAACGTTGTGCATAACCAGGGGGGGCATACCTGCCCCCCCTCTGGGACCCCCCCTAGGAAAGCGCCCGGCACACATGACACAAACAAAACACTAGGACGAGGGATCGTCAGTCGCAATTTTCATATCTGACGCGCCCACACAGAGACATGCAAAGAATATAACACATACCCAACATCCAGGATGTAGCCCTCCAATACCCATAAAGGGCTCTCTCTGTATGATTTAGCTTTGTTTTTAGGGAATATATTAAGCTAGGTATGAAGCATAAGGTTTGTTTTTAAGAATTGGGTAGGGGTAGAGAAGAGGAATCGGTGGGCAATGGAGTCACAAGCTAAGTTTCAATCAAAGGCAATTTCTATAGACAACCTTAAAGGGAAAGGTCGGCACTCTTGTTGGATTCTTTGAATTTGATTTTGGATTTGGAAGAGAATATGAGAGGACCAAGCAATAACAGGGCAATTAAGAATCCCAAAATTAACCATTGAGAAGAAAACATTAACAATTATGTTAAAGCCAGAAACATAGTGTATGTCTCAAAAAATTTGTTCTTTGAACTTCTCTGCATAATTCAAAGTATGAATAACTTAATAACTACAATGGAAAAAAATTACATTGAATAATAAAAACATTACCACCAATATTGACACATGAATCCTGTAACTAATGTGACTGTGTTATAGGATTGATGAAATACAGAAGGCTTTGTGAGCTCTGATACAAGATTAAATCATGGTCCCTAACTAATCAACCCTTGTACATTTGACTTATTAAAATACTTAGAACAGACTCTCCCCAAGCTCAGGAGGTCGAATTCAACCACTTCGGCCAAAAAATAGAAATAAATCCCTGAAAATCTTGAACTGACCACCATGAAAGACGAGTGGAACTGCTGAAAAACAAGGTCAACTCAAACATTGGTTTCTCCTCAACGATGCCCCCTGTGTATAAAATGAAACAGGTTATTATATATGAGCATGTTATGTACAAAAACTCTTTCATGTTTTCCAAATTCATCTCCATCTCGCCTAAATAGCTCCCGCAAAATAATGACTAAAACATGAAAAAATGAAAAACTAAAAAAAGGGGATGAAAGATGGATTAGATTCTCCCAACTTTTGGAACCTGTGTAAAATATGGGAGAGGTTATTTTTCATAATCCCATTCAAAACAAAAACCTCTCTCGAATTTTGAAAATTCATCCCCGTTTTCCCGTAATCCTTCACGGAAGTCAACTGGTCAAAATTGGCAAAAACAAAAATGGTTTTGTGAATTTGGGGGGGCGGTTTTGCAGAGGGGAAGGTGGTTTTATCATACACCCCCGGGGTGGTAAGTAGTATTGGGAGGGGGGGTCCACATTTACCATTTGGTGACAAGTTTCCTTCCCAATACCACTTGCTCGGACCCCCTTGGTGTTAATGTGATGCGAGGGGGGGTCCGAGCTACACAAAAAGGTAAGTGGAATAACTTAGGATAGTTTAAGTCAAGGACTTAGGGCCTATTGGTGGGGGACGGTGATTTTCACCCAGCCCACCAGGGATCAAACCCCATCGAGACTTAGGCTCATTTTGATAAGGCTCAAAGGGTAGGCGNCCCCCCCCCCCCCCCCCCCGAGATGTCTCGGCTCTTGCTGAGTCACAAGTTATTGGTATATCTCGCTTTAATTTTTGTTTTTATTATTTATTAATTTTTGTTTTATTTGTTATATGTTTTATGCTTATTTTTTATTTAATTTATGTTTTTATATTGTTTTATTTTTAATTGTTTTTTTATTTATATGTTTTTATATTGTTTTTATTTTTTAATTAATGTTAATTCTAATAAACTAACCTAACTATACTTTATTTAATTACTAACCTTATTAACCTACTCACTAACTTAAACAAATAACTTAATTACTAATTATTAATAAATAATTAATTAATCTAATTATTTATTTATTATTAATTATTTTATTAAAATAATCAAATTAATATTTTTTATCTTAAGTTTGTTTATGCATGGATAAAATTGGCGAAGGGGTGAAGAAGTGAAGGGTGAGGGACTGAACGATGCATCGGTGGATGAAGGATGCATCAGGGTGATGAAGGATCGAGCGAAACAGATGGGGGGGGATGCAATCAACCGAGCCCAGCAAGCCAGATGTATTCATCATGAGAGAAACACCAAATAAGCAGTTAAAGAATCAAGTTACCCATGATTATAGGACCCAAACTATTGACTACGAACGCATTCCATTTAGATGTAGAAAGTGCCATGAGCACGACAATCTCTTCAGGAATTGTCCAGTCAATGGCCCTCAGACTGGTCCAACGATAGCCTTTGAAAAATCCAAGGATGGCTTTACTCAAGTGCAAGGTAAGAAGAAGCCAACCCAGAAAACATCTACCCCAGGTACTTCAAAGCATCTGTTAACACACAATTCCTTTGAGGTTTTAAATGAACTTTTGGACTCCTAGATTGTGGAAAACTCACATAAATTTGTAGAAAAAGAAGAGATATGTGGTAAGTCCAAGCTCAATCCAAAACATATCTTAGAGTAGATCTACCCTTACTCACCTCGGATAATATAAGAAGAAGCAAAACTCAATGAAGATGGAGGGGACACAAAAATGTTATTGGATGAGAAGGAATTAACTAACATAGATCTAGATAAACTGGAGGAGGCGTATCAAAAACAAGAGCTTCAATCTATTCCTTTGGAACAACTCCAAAATTTCCATAAGGTACTCATGAATTCTACTATTAGTTCCACCTCAAGATCATTGGGAATTCTTGGCATTCATCAAGAATCGAGGCATGAAATAAGAAAATTAGCAAAAGAAGGTAAAAGAAGAGGACGTAAATAAGGTCAACAACTCATCCAGGAGGTAGGCTCGTTCATGATGAACTCTGGATAGATTCACAAACTCGTCAAGGGTTTCATTTTCACCCCCACTCCACCTTCCTCATGAATATCATTTCATGGAACGTTAGAGGACTAAATGGGAGAACCAAGCAGAGGGTTCTTCGAAACAACATTATAGTTGAAAATCCAGATATATTACTTTTGCAATATTCAAAATGTGTTGTCAAAATGGTAGAAACCACTCTCTCTAAGTGTTGCAAGCAGATCAATTTCATCTACAATGATTCTAGAGGAGCAACTAGAGGGATTGAAATATCCCGGAACCCCACCACAATCATAATGGATAACTTCTTCTCAACTAAATGTTCTATCACATCACATTATAGAGCCATAGGTTCTAACAAGGAGGGATTCATCACTAATGTCGATGGACCTCAAATGGAGTTGGACAAGGAATATTTTCTCAAAATCCTATCTGATCTAGGTGACATAGTAGGGCAAAGACAATGGATTTTGGGAAGAGTTTTCAACACAATTTTTTCTCTTGAGGAAAAACGGGGGGGTATCTAAATATTGGACAACGATAGCAACAATTTTCATAGAATTATTGATGATCTCCGTCTAATCGATATTAACACCATCAATGAGACCCATACTTGATCTAACCATCGATTAGGTTCACATCAAGTTTCTTGAAGGCTTGATAGATTTCTCATATCAAAATCACTAATGTTGGAAGGACCCCTATTGGAAGTGAGAATCCTCCCTCGATGAGGTTTAGACTATTGGTTGATAAAATTAATGTTGGATTATTCATTCTCCCCTCATAGTAAACCATTTAGGTTCAAGAAATTTTGTCTCTTTAGCCCTGACTTCCAAGAAAATTCCCCTACTTGGTGGGATGAGGCGACAATATCTCACAGAACTCTCATGTATTAATTCCAACAAAAATTAAAGAAATTCAAGAATAAGCTCAGAGAATGGAATAAAAATGTCTTCAACAACATATTTGAGGCCCAAAAATACTTGGAACAGTGATTAGAGGAAATACAATGATTTCTTATTACCATTGGCAACACTGAATATTTCCTTACAGAGGAATAGAACATAAAACAACAACTTGAGGAAAGATATGTGTAGGAGGAGACTCTCTAGCACCAAAAATCCCAAATACAATGGCTCAAAGAGAGGGAGAAAAACTCCAAATTCTTCCACAAGTATATGGTTCAGAGATGACATATAAACATAATTACAAGGATGGAAAATGATCAGGGATAAAAAAATTATGGATCATGAGGGAATTGAATAGGAGTTGGTTAGATACTATAAGGATCTTCTATCTTAGCAGTGTCTTGATCACTCTGCAACTATTAGCAAAATAATTCAGCATATTCAATCCTTAATAACTGATGAGCAGAATGAAGCTCTCATGAGACCAATATCAATCAAGGAAGTTGACTAGGATATCAAGGACATGTCAGCTAGTAAATCTCCCAGACTGGATGGTTTCACAACCGAATTCTTCCACCACCATTGGCCAATGATTTGTGACAAGGTTAGGAAACTAGTTGAATATGCACGTCTCTCTCAAAAATTCCTTCTGGCTCTCAATGCCACATTCCTCACTCTCATTCGAAAGGAGGAAGGAGCCACCCATACCCAACAATTTCATCATATATCCCTTTACAATGTCATCTACAAGCTAATAACCAAGGTAAAGTATCTAAGGCTTAAACCTATACTTCCTTTCATCATTTTGAAAGAACAATCACGATATGTTGAGGGACAACAAATTCTTGATAGTGTCATCTTAGCTAATGAAGTAATTCATTCCTTAAAATATTCTTGAACCCTAGGCATGATTATCAAGCTAGATCTTTCAAAAGTCTTTGACAAACTTAGTTTCCAATATATGCATTCTCTCACTTTGTCTTTTGGCTTCAGTGAAGCTTGGGTCAATTGAGCTCGTAATATTACCTTCTTAGCCTTCTTCTCCATTTTAATCAATGGAGTCCACTCCAAAAAAAATTCCTCTACCTGGGCTATTCGACAAGGAGACCCCCTCTCTCCCTTTCTCTTTGTTATCAGGGCTGAGGTTTTGTGTCATTACCTTAAAGCCTTTGTTGTAGATGGCTCCATCCAAGGTTTACCCCTTCATGGAATTCATCTTGCCCCCTCCCAAAGCTAGTTTGTTGATGACACGATGATGATGGGATCTCCCACTACCAAATAATCCTTCAAAATCCGAATCATTCTAAGCGATTTTAGTGTCGCTTCAAGAACCTCAACCAATACTAAAAAATTTCAAATCTTTTTCTTCAATAATCTCCTGATCATTCAAAACCACATTTGTCTCCTTCTTGGTTTCTCTAGTAGTTCCTTTTTTTCCAAATATCTGGGAGCCCCCCCTTGTTGACAATAGTCTTCGTCCGAGCCCCTGGGAATCCCTTATTTCATCCTTACATAAGAGGCTCAAATGTTGGACCTTCCAATCTCTAAACCTTGTTGGGCATCTTGTGCTTCTTAAATCGATGCTTCAGGCCATCCCTATCTACCTCTTTTCAATGATTTCTACTCCAAATTATTTTTTGAAGACCATTCACAACATACAAAGAAATTTTCTTTGGAAAGGAACCAAGGAAGGACGAAAATGGGCTCTAGTAAGGTGGGAAAAAAATTGTAAACCCAAGTTGGAGGGTGACCTAGGATTAAGGGACCCCTGCACGCTTAATGAAATAATGGGAGTGAAAACCTGGTGTTGTTGGTTGAAGAATCTAGGTGATTTATGGGCTCATTTCTAGATAAGGAAGTACACCCCCAATGTCAAGGAAGTTAGGATTATCCAATGGAATGACCAAGTCAATGGATCTTATTTGGAACTTTGCTTGGAAGAATCACAAACTGGTTTAAGAACGTGCCTTCTGGGAACTCAAGGAGGGAAAGAAAGCCCTCTTTTGGATCGACTCCTAGAAAAAAATGTAACCTTTATAGAAAAAGGACGATCTTCAGAATATCCACCCTATTATGAAGAATCATGACCATATTAGGGTATCATATCTTTGGAAATCCCCAACACCATCCAAATTTGGAAATGATGGAAAAAAATTCATGAAGAACTTCAACTCCCAGCAGAATGTGATCTAAGATCATGGCAAGAGTGTTGGAGATACTTCACACACAACTAGGATTTATTTTTCCTAAGGTTTTCCCTATGTTTATTATTCATTATTCAGTGTCCTATAGTTTAGGTAGAATATTCCTCTAGGATAATATTCTCTTCAATTCACACTTTAGTTTGATCAGTTGAGTGGATCCTAGATGCCACATTGGGATTATCACCATGCAACATTGGGATCATCACCAACCAATTCTCATTGTCATTGGGATCATCAACAAAATAACATATTACTCATGATTCCGTGATCTCCTCCTCGCTTCACTCTATTTCATTCAGTTAACTGAAGATTGAGAGAGTAGTTAACTCAGACTAGGTGGCAGTTCACCCCCATAACTACCTGAGAGACTAGACTAGGTGGAAGTTTTTCAAGAGCCGAATATCACAATAGCATAGAAAAACCTCAGAATAAGTACTCAACGCCTTGAAAAAGAGAGAATTACATATAATAAGCCTCTTCGAAGGGGAAACCTCCTTATACACCACATAAATTTCCAAATACAATATGATTCCAAATGAAAAGGTCTCGTTGGTATATATAGGAGACTAGGAGGTACAATTACAACTAATGGACCCAAGCCGACATAAATAAAATAACATTACTAATGTAATATGCCCCAATTAAGGGGTAACGTGACACTATTTAGGGATTAACATGCCCCTCCCCTTCAGATAAGTGTTATCCGCAATGCTTGTGTAATTTTGGGTGCTTTTGTATAAAAGACTCATCTTCCCAAGTGGAATCTTCAGCTGGTAGTTTCCTCCACTTAATGATGTACTCAAAAATGGATCTATTCCTCAACTAGAGAATTCTTGTGTTGGTGATAGCTTCATGGTCCAATATGATTTTCCATTCCTCGTTAAGTTATGGAAATATAGTTTGAACTGAGATATTTTCTCCTATAACCTTCTTTGAGCATGAAACATGGAAAATTGGGTGTACTCATGAAGCTTCAGGTAACTCCAATGTGTATGCCATAGTACCAATATTTTGCAACACCTTATAAGGACCATATTACTTTGGTGATAATTTATCATCCTTCTTGGCTTGATTGAGGGACATCTATTTGTATTGTTGTAGTATTAAAAATACCCAATCCCCTACTTCAAAACGTTTTTCACTATGATGTTGATTTGCTTGTTGTTTCATGGGATTTTGTGCCATGGTTAGGTTGTCATTTAAGAGTTGGAGAACTTGTTTTTGATGCTCAATGTGATCTTCCACTTCTTGAACCTTATATATTTATTTTAGAGAAGAAGTGATGGAAGGTGGATTGTATCCATAGACTGCCATAAATGGTGTCATTTTTGTTGCAGTATGAAAAGAAGTGTTATACCACCATTCTTCCAAGGGTAACCATTTGAACCATTATGTTTTCTTATCAGATACAAAGAAACAAAGGTATACTTCCAGAAATGTGTTCACTATCTCGGTTTGTCCATAAGATTGAGGATGATAATATGATCTATGAGCCAATTGAGTACCCAAATAAGAAAATAATTTTGTCCAAAAATGTCCAGTGAAGATGGGATCTCTGTCACTTACAATAATCTTTGGGATTCCATGTAGCTTTTGACCTGTCTCCATGAATGCGATGGAAACTGCACTGCCTTTGAAAGGATGAGAGAGTGGACAAAAGTGTGTGTACTTGGTTAGTCTATCAACAATCACCATGATGACACTCTTCCCTTCAAACTTCGGTGACCTTATGATGAAATCCATGGAAACCTCCTCCCAATGCTGAATTGGGATGGCTAATGGTTGTAAAATACCCGGGGTATTAATTGTTCCCACCTTATTTTGTTGGAAACCCAAACACTCTAACAAAAACCTTTGAACATCAGTTTTAAGGCCATCCCAAAAAAATTCCTTCTTGACCCTATGGTAGGTTTTCAAAAATGTTGAGTGCCCTCCTATCAGAGAGGTGTGCAATTCCAAGAGTACCTTTTGTTTGAGTTGGGACTTCTTACATAAATATAATTAATCTGTGTACCATAGTGAATCATTTTTCTATGTAAATGTATCTGATGCACTGGAATGCTATTGCAACCTTGGAATGAGATTCCACACGTTTTTGTGATTCTTCCATTCATCCCTCGCTTCTATTATCCGATCAGGTTGGATGATCGAGATAACATAGAGAAAGGCCTCAACATCTTCATCCTTTCTTGAGAGTGCATCTGCCACAACATTTTGCTTCCTTTTTTTATAGATGATTTCAAAATCATATCCCAACATCTTGGCCACCCATTTTTGTTGTTCTTCTGAAGATAGTCTTTGTTCCAAGAAGTATTTAAGACTATCATGATCTGTTTTGACCTTGAAGTGCCTACCTATTAGGTTAGTGTGTCATTTCTTCAATGCATGTAGTATGTCCATCATTTCCTTCTCATAAATGGGTTTGTGTAAGTCCTTTCCCTTGAGTGGACAACTTTTAAAAAAAAGGGGCCTTCCTTCTTGCATTAGAACAACACCAATTCCATTTCATGAGGTATCACATTCCACACTAAAGGTTTTTGTGAAGTCTGGTGTGGTCAAGACAAGAGATTTGCACATCGCCTCTTTAAGTTATTCAAAAGATTGAGTTTGTTCAAGAGTCCATGAAAATGCATCCTTCTTAGTTAATTTCGTTAAAGGTTTTGTTATTCTTCCATAGTTCCAAACAAACTTGAGGTGGTAACCTATCAAACCCAAAAATCCTCTAAGATTCTTCAATGTTTTGGGAATTGGCCAGTCCATCATGGCCTTAATCGTGTTAGGGTCTAACTTGAAACCTTCATGAGATACAATATGACCCAAATACTCTACCTCCTTCACCCCAAAGAAACATTTGGATGGTTTGGCATATAGTTGTTGCTTCTTTAGTAGTTGTAGAACCTTGTCAACATGTCGCACATGATCCTCCCAAGACTTTCTATAGATTAGTATATCATCAAAAAATACTAACACAAATTTTCTAAGGAAGGGCTTGAAAATGGAATTCATCAACCCTTGGAATGTGGAAGGTGAATTTGTAAGGCCAAAAGGCATGACCAAAAATTCATAATTGCCTTCATGAGTTTGGAATGTTGTTTTTGGGATATATCCTTCCTTCATTCTAATCTGATGATACCCTGAACAGAGATCCAACCTTGTGAAATAGATTGCTCTGTGTAGTTAATCTAACAATTCATAAATGATGGAAATGGGAAACTTATCTTTAATAGTGATATTTTTGAGCTCTCTATAATATGGGCACATACGCCATGAGCCCTCTTTCTTGAGTACCATTATCACCGGTGTAGAGTAAGAACTTTGGCTAGGTCTTATAATGCTAGCCTCTAACATTTCTTCAACCATATGCTCAATTTCACTCTTCTGGGCATAAGGGTATCTGTAAGGCCTGATGTTAGGAGGAACACTCCCAAGAATGATCATGATTTCGTTCCACAATGAACCAAGAAGAGCCACTTCTTGAATTTCCATATTTGTAACTCAAAGATGAATACATTATGAATGATAAATTGAATATTTTGTAAATTGTAGCTAATTTGTAGCTAATTTATAGAAGATCTATGGATAGTCACATCCATTAAAAATGAATGTGGAACGTTGGGTATAGAATTTCATTTAAGAAATAATACAATATTGTAGAATATCATTTTTGAGAGAAAAAATTAGTAAAAATTAAATATAACAATTGTAAACGGATGAAATAATATATAAATAATGAAACTTGAAGAAATGTCTTCATCTCTAAGGATTTGATGCCTCTCAGCACATGATAGATATGAATTTAAGATGTATATAGGTTGGGGATAGAAAAACCCACAACACTAAACCTATTATGGAACAATTGAATGGTTACAATCTATGCACTCTAAAACACACTCAATGTACTATTCAACAACTAAATGGTTACAATACATTCGAGAGACTTTGTTCTCTTAAGAAGAGTTTTCACCATTGAAAAATTGAATGGTTACAATACATTATAGAGTCTTCATGCACTCTAAAGCACACTCAACGTATTATTGAACAACTAAATGGTTACAATACATTAGAGAGTCTATGTGCTCTCAACAAGAGTGTCCAACATCGAGCTCCTTCTTTCTTGGCTCTCTATACCAAATTAGGCCTACACAATGCAATGCAAAACTACATTGGTCACACAAGCCTATATGGTCCAATAGGCCAAATCCTAAGGTCTATAATATGGGGCATCTTATAATGGAGTATCTGAAACCATTAAATAGCTTCCATCATATGAAATATCCTAAGAAATTCCATGGGTTACCCAATACCATTACAATTAATAGATGAAGTACTTTTCAAATAAATACTTATCTTACCTACAATAACCCCAAGTGGTAACTAGAATATGTATGTTATATGTTCATATGGGCCGGTGAGCCAAGATGGTTTTGGGGCTAGAGTTCCTTGTTTGTATGAATGTTAAGCCAAGGTGCATATGTAATATGAGGTAGACAAGTCTGTATGTTGTGGTTGGTGAGCCAAGATTTGTAATTTGTAATATCACTATCATATTAAAAAAATACATCATTGTTGTAGACCTCAATATGAAAAGAGTATGGGGGGATAGGACTCAACAAGAGGGAAAGGGGGCTAAGGAACTTAGGAGAATGGATTAAGCTAGGGGGATAAGCCAAGGAATATAATAAAATATTCCTTAAAATGTCCAAGAAATAAGTTGATGGCACGTTGTTTTTTATCCTATGTCCTTGGAGGTGGGATGAGTTCCCAAGAGAGGGGAAGTGGTTTCATGTTCCACTTGTCAAGTTATTTGCATACATACTTACACCTTAAGCATAATGTGTTTTGGGGATCTTCGTCATTGATTGAAATGGTTGTTGGGAAGATGGGGAGGGTGTTCCCTATTTGTGAGTCTTGTTGGTGGAAAAGAGTGTAGTTGTAAGTTATCATTCTATTACCTTATAAATCCTTGGTCGTTTGGGTGTGAAGAAGAAATTTTTAAAGCCTGTGGAGTAAGAATCCTTGTGAAGAATCCGGATGTCAGGCCTACAACCACGCAAATCCTTGGTGGTTTGGGTGTGAAGAAGTAGGTTGTCAGGCCCTGTGGAGTAATAATATTTGTGAAGAAGCGGGAAGTCATGCTTGTAACCATGTAAATCCTTGGTGGTTTGGGTGTGAAGAAGAAGGTTATCAGACCCGCAGAGTAAGAATACTTGTGAAGAAGAAGTTTGTAGATACCAAAATCCTATAAATCCTTGGTGTTTTTGGTGTGAAGAAGCAGATTGTCGGGATTGTGGAGTAAGACTCCTTGTAAAGAAGGAATATGGTAGGCATGTAACCCTATAATTTCTTGGTGGTTTGTGTTGGATTACTAAGAGGGGGGGTGAATCAGTAATAGAGCAATTTAATCCTTTTTAACCATATAATCCAAGTGTTATATCAATGTAGTGTTATCATCCAATAACTGTAGAGTAAATAAGAAATGAACTAATGAGCAATCATACACATACACAGCACACCAGTGTTTTACGTGAAAACCCAAAGCAGGAGAAAACCACAAAATGATTTTTATTATATGTCTTGAAGAATTACATTCATTGGAAGCAACAACTTCCTTTTTTTTCCAGCTGCAACTGGAAGGAGGATCCAACCCCGTTGTTTCTCAGGCTACAACCTGAGGGAAGCTCCAAATCCTCTATTCTCTGGCTACAACCAGAAGGAGGCTACAACCCCCTATGTTCTTCAGCTACAACCGGAAGGTGGCTATAACCACATGTCGTTGCCCCATCCAACCACCCTGAAGTAGAAGTAGAATAATGGAGCCACTGTCACACTATCACTGTGAAATATATCATTGTAAACCTGTACCAATAACCAGAACCATGCATCTACCTGTAACTCAACCTATAATCAATATGTACCATAAACAAGTGCATCAATCATGCACCAACCTGTACCAAACAACCTATTATCAACATGTACCATAAATAAGTGCATCCAACCATGTACCAAGTATGTACCAATCATGTGCCAACTACTCATCAACTATGACTCATCAAAATGTACCAACATCATCAACTATTCACCTCATGTATGTGCCAACTCATTAACTACTTGTCTCAACCATATACCCAACATGTACCTTAACCAAAACCCCTCATCAATTCATCATCAAAATATGATTTGTAACTCTGTAATAGACCCGATGTATATGATCACATACCTACAATCCTTCTTCAACTTTCACATCAAGAGACTAGCATTTTCATCAACCTTTTCTTTAGTCTCACATGACTAGTTTGGGATTAGTCAACAACCCTAACTTGAAATAATCATAGCTATGTACCTGTAATGAATAAAGATCTGAAAATAATACACAATTTTCTTCAGTTTGTTTTATGGAATTCATCCAGGTGTCACTACTTGAAACATATCAGAAAATGAGTTATAGAAAAAATGGCATACCTTGTTGAATTATGGCTTATTCTATAGAGCGGAATTGTAGAGCATGCCCCGCACAAAATATTTGTTGAATGGATATGAAAATGGCACACAGAATACTACACATTGTGCTATAATAAACACATTTTTTCTTACTGAATTTGGATATGTTGTGAAGAAGTTGTGACGTTTTTAACCGAAACACATGTTTTAGACTAGTTTCGGGACTAGCCACAAACCCTATTTTCCACGGAGTGTAACTCCAAAAATACAATGAACCACAAGCTAAATGTTTTACCACAAATACTTGGATATGTTTCCTCAATGGTATATCAATTTCACGGTATGAATCATTCTAAAAAAAGGTTATTGCGAAAATGGTGAGATGACCTGTAAATAACATACCTTAGAAAGCATTATCAAAAGAATTTATCCTCCCTTGAATTCCAGCCTTCTTTTTTTCACCTTCCTTCTGAAATTCAGATTAGATATCCTTTGGTTACCTCAGTCACCTATAGATATTCAATATGCTCAAGTGTGATTATAAAATGAGAGATCCTTGCCTCTTATTTATACTCTCCATCTTATAGGTCACTTAACCCATTTCTAGGTCACTCAACCTATTTATAGGTCACTTAACCTATTTTCCTCATTTTTAGGGTTATCCACTTTCCATATTAGAAACTTCTCCATTACTTTATCATTTAAATATTCCCCCTTGACTTTGTCACCTCACTTTATCATTTAAATAATCTTTTTTGAATTTGTCACTTCACTTTATTATTTAAATAATCTTTCTTGACTTTGTCACTTTACTTTATCATTTAAATAATAATTTATTCTTTTCAAGCTCTTTGACTTCTTTGACCTTTTGGGGCTCCTCCTGGAACCATGCCTCCGTCCTCTGCATCTCTATGACCATTTCTCCCCCATTACTCATGCTCCCCCTGGAACCATGCTTCTTTCCTCTACATCTCTATGACCATTTCTCCCCCTAGAATCATGCCTTTGTCCTCTGCATCTGATAAATCTCTCCCCCATTGTCATCAATGTCAAAGGTATCTTTCCATCTGTGGCTTCTCCCCCTAACTGAACTGTCCTCTTTATGGTGTTTCCTCGTGTACATCTAAGACATATAAGATAAGAATTCAAAAGCATTCATTTTGGAGTAGAAATAACTTTGAGTATCTAGTGAAGATATTCAAAGGCTTCCCATGGAAGTGGTTTTGTAAAGATGTCTGCCACTTGTTCTTTTGTGCCCACATACTCAACTCTGATGTTGAATTTTTGCAACCTGTTCTCATAGAAAGTGATACTTGATTGGAATGTGCTTCGTCTTGGAGTGCATCACTAGGTTCTTTGAGATATTGATGGTGCTTGTATTATCACAATAGATTGGAATGGACTCACCATACTCAACCTGTATATCTTTTAGAGTTTGTTTCATCCAAAGAACCTGTGTACAACATGATGTTGCTGCGATATACTCTTCCTCGACTGTAGATAGAGATATTGATGATTATTTCTTGCTTAGCCATGACACTAAACACTCAACCAAGTAGAACGTTGCTCCACTAGTGCTTCATCGGTCATCAATAAAACCTTCCCAATCTGTATTTGTGTAGGAAATAAGAGATAGATTCTTTCCTTTTGGATACCATAATCCAAACTCTTTTGTTCCTTTGAGATATCTGGAAATCCTCTTCACTCCTAACACATGTGATTCCTTTGGTGTTGCTTGAAATCGTGCCACCTATCCAACTACCTGCATTACATTTAGTCTGGATGATGTCACATATAGTAGGCTACCAATCATTGACCTATATTTCCTCTAATATGTAGACTTTGAATCATCACATTTTCTGAACTTGCAACTAGTTTGCATGGGAGTGATAATTGGTTTGCAATCTTCCATTCTGAACCTCTTTAACATTTCTTTGCTATACTTGGTTTGAGAAATAAAATTCCTTGGTTTCTTTGACATATATAAAGTCCCAGAAAGAAGGATAGTTCTCCAAGTAATGACATTTCAAATTCATTTTTCATATCCTTTGCAAATTTTTGGCTTAACCTGTCATTGTCACTACCAAAAATAATATCATCAACATAAACTTCAATTAAGAAAATATTATCTTGACTTACCTTGATGTAGAGGTTGTTGTCTGAACTTCCTTTTCTGAACCCTCTCTGTCGTAGATATTTATCCAGTCTAGAGTACCATGCTCTAGGAGCTTATTTTAGACCATACAAGGCCTTATTTAATTTACCCACATAATCTGCATTCTCTAACAACTAAAATCCTTCTGGTTGTTCAATCTATACTTATTCTTCAAGTTCCCCATTCAGAAAAGTTGATTTTACGTCCATCTGATACACTTTAATATTTTTGGAGCATGCATAAGATAAAAACAATCGGATTGCTTCATTTCTGGCAACTGGGGAAAATGTCTCTTCAAATTTGATTCCTTCAACCTATGCATATCCTTTACATACCAATCTATCTTTGTTCCTTGTAACCTGTCCATCTTCATTCAATTTATTCTTGTGTACCCACTTTGTGTTGATCACATTCTTATCCTTTGGTCTTGGAACAAATTCCCAAGTGTCATTTTTCTCTATTTGATATAATTCTTCATCCATGGCCTTGTTCCAAAATTCATCCTTGCTGACCTCTTCAAAATAGGTTGGTTCAATCGTAGATGTGAGTGCTAGGTGCATTTGTTCTAGTGAATGGATTCTTCTTCTAGTCTCAACTCACGTGTCTTTTTTTCTGATAATATGATATGAAGGATGATTCTTCTGTACTCATCTGCTAGGTGTTTTTAGAGTTACTTGTTGAACTTTCTCTTCTATTTTTGTCAAATCCTCTTCATCTTCCCCTTCTTTTTCATCTTTTGTTTCTTCTTTGTAAATTTGTTCCATTGATTCATTTTCTTCTTCCTTTAATTCTTGTCTACATGTTTCATCAATTGTTACGTTGATGCTTTCCACCACTTTGTTCAATCTCAGGTTGTAACACTTTTATGATTTTCTTGTACTTGAGTAACCAGAAAGTACTCCTTTGTCGACATGAGAGTCAAAATTTCTCATTCTGCCATATTCTCTTTTGATGTAGCATTTGCTTCCAAAAACTCTGAAGTGTTTTACATTTGTTGGTCTTCCTTTCCATAACTTGTAAGGAGTTTTTCCAGTTTTTTTTTTGGCATTACTTTGTTTTGAATGTGAACTGTTGTATGCATTTCTTGTGTCCAAAAAATATCTGTCAATTTTGAATCCATTAGCATTGTTCGAGCCATTTCCTGTACTATCTTGTTCTTTTTTTCAACAACTCCATTATGTTGAGGTGTCCTAGCAATAGATAATTGCCTTTTTATTCCATGACTACTGCAGTAGTCCATAAATTCCTTTGAAGTGAACTCTCCTCCATTATCATATCTCAAGCTTTTGATTTTTGAATCCATTTCATTTTCAACCATTTCCTTGTAGATCTTGAAGTTTTCAAAAGCTTTTGACTTATTCTTGAGAAAGAAAACTACGGTCATTCTTGTATAATCATCAACTAATAACAAAAAGTATTTCTTACCTTTTAAGCCCCTTTTTGTAGTTGGTCCAACTAGATCAGTATGCACAATTTCCAATGGTCTTATCGTTGAATATTCCTTTGATTTGAACCTGGTCTTTGTTTGATTTCCTTGTTGACAATGTGTTAGCACTAGAAGTCACCTCTTGATTGAAAGGGAGGTAATCCTAGTGCCCATCAGTTTGTATGTCACAATGAATAGATTTAAGGGGGGTTGAATGGAGGCAGACTCAAGATGATATCGCTTTAACTCAGAAAACTAGACTGGTATGCATAGGCAGATGAGGTATTGATTCAACTTCAATCAATAAGTTGTAGTGAGGGTGAGTATAAGGAAGAAATTGAGGAGAATGAAGAGGTCTATTATGAACATTCGGTATTCTAACAAGACAAAGAGGGAAAAGCTCAGAAAACAAGATCCTCCTAGGTTCGAAGTTTTAGGAAATTGAATGAAGTTATAACCGGACTGAAATCAAACATACATCACAATACAGTTACAACACTCGACTAGATCATCCATGCCCAAGCCATTCAAAATTAGAGGTAAAAGAGACGAAAAGAAGGTTGTATGTCATTAATCAAGAAGTCTCAGGTTACAATGCATGACCAGAGAACCAGAAGCTTCACTAAAACTTTACAATCTGGAGCAGCTCAACCATCAACGATAACAAAATGGAAAAACTTCCTACATATACCCGAAGTAATTCGCCACTCACAGCAGAGGCGTGCTCGAGTATTTACATTCAAGGCTTTACATATGTATGCTCTCTGGAACACTGTGCATGGAGTCTTCTGTCAGACGCGAGTTTCTGTCAGATGCAATCATGTTTTAATAGGAGACTGCAGAAGAACCGACCCACTGACAATCCGGCCTAGATTTCCATTTAAGTGATGATACAAGGTTTCATCAACATTCCTTGCCTTTATTAATTTTCTTTATTGGGATCGGGACGAACACCGGAGTCAACTCAGCATCTGGAAAATGTGTTGACCACATCTTATGAATATCTTCCACCTGAGCTTTGCTGGATGATGACTCGGAATATGGTAGGTAGAGGTGGAGGCTAACGATGGGGAACTGGCGAGGTGGTTGGCAGAGGCTTGCAAGCTACAATGAATGCTTGATGGATAGGTGGGAGGACGTGATAGTGGAGAGGTGACTAGGAAAATGTGGGCGTCAGGATGCAGGTGCTGAGGTGTAACGGGGCAGAGATGATGGGGCACGAGACGGTGATGTGGAGGTAGAGGGAGGCTATGGTGGCAAGCGCGGTGGGGACAAAAACAACACAGGTGGAGGCGACATGGGAGACAGATGTCGAAAAGCGAGAGGAGGATATGAAAAGGTGGATGTGACATGAAACAGGAGTGGATGATGTGAGTGGAGGAGAGGTGGTGGCAGGAGAAAGGGCGGTAAGCGGTCTACTCAGGGGGGGGGAGCAATAAGTAGTTTATTCCAAGGGAGGGGGGGGTCCGATATGGAATGTGCACCATAGATATGAGCACACAGATCTCAACCACCCAGATCTACATTCCCCTTAGCACAATGCACTCAGGCGTTAAAATTAGGATAAAAGACAAAGTGGGCTTTTTACCCCCCTTTTAGTGCATAACTTCACCATGGTGTCATTTCCTAAGGGAAAAACACCCCTTTTACAAACATTGTGCTAACATTAGGCTCCATGGGGGATAGATTCCTCCGTGCAAGGCTCTAAGAACTATTTTGTAGCTTCAGTGCCTTAGTTGGGTTGTGGAGTTAGCCATTTACAGAAAATGATATTTATAATGGTATGAAGGAGTCATTCATGGCTCAAACAAAGAACCTTTTCAGAAAATGCCCATTAATAGGGCCACCAAAAACTTCATCACCCTCCAAATTCTGCAACCTGTAAGTATTATTTTGAAATTACCATGATTTTGAATTTACCATAAGCCTCCCTTTCTCTTTGGTGTTTTCCCACTAATACAATCTTATCCATTGGTGGCATGAAAGTTGTTTGTTTTTCGATTTTAATATCCTTATGCACTTTAGTTTAGTTTCTTTTATTGTTTTTAGTTTATTTGTTTGTTTATTTCTTATGCTTGACGTTTATAACTCTTGCATTCACTGTTGTCTTGTCTAGCTAACCCAACTGGACTTGTAAGGATCCTTATTTTTCTCATTCAGGTGATGAAAGGGATGCAACAGATTGGCGATTCCACTAGGGAAAGGTATCAATTTCCTCCCCATTTGGGTTGATTGAGCACTTCCTTTTTACTTATTTAACTTGCAGGAACTAGAACCGGCCCATGCCAGCCTGCAAAAAGCCAAATTCGAAGCTGAGTTGAGAGAATTTCATCCGAAATTTTCTTCCCAACCCTGTAACAGAAAGTGCGTGGGTTTTCTAACCCACAAGCGCGTCTTCTGATCACATGCACAAAACTCCCTGTGTTTCTCAATGCGTTCTGTGCACCTGTGCCCAAAGGACATTTTTTATTCATGCATTGGCACCAAATGCACCTCTGGCTACTCTACGACCCGCGCATTTGTCCAGAAATTCACACATTGTAAAGGTTTTTATGATCTGATGAAGGCCAATAGCCTTCTTAAGCTTGATTCTATGCAAATTTTAATATGCACCACACTTAGATTCCCTCTCCACATGAAGGGTTAGTCAAAACATAGGCACTTAGGGGATTAAAATCCATATTTATCCTCCTTTTTCTTTTGCCACATGGACGGATTTCTTTGATTAAATTTAAGTTGGAATCATTCTATATCACATATATAAACACTTGCATCGGGACCAGAATTTGAACTTCAATTATTGAGTATGCTCTTCTCTCGCACCTTAGAGTGACCTTGAGAATTAGAAAAACGATTGAGGGAAAATTTCATCTCCCTTAAAGACAAAATCTTTAGGAGAGGACAACAACCCCTTGAGGACTCCTCTTAGTTTCTTTTTCAACACATCTTAAATTTGTAAGGGCCCATACACGCCCACATGCTAGGATAGTGTTTAATCTACTTTATTAGAATAAATCACTAGGGAAGTTTAAAGATTTTGTAACAGGCCCATACATGCCCACATGTCCACAATATAAGATAGTTTGTTGAAGCTTTCTTAGATTAAATCACACTAGGGAGATTAAAGGATTAGTAAGGACCCACATGTCCGCATGCTAGTTCTCTAGGGACTTTAAAATTCCGCAAGGTTGTACCAATGCCATATAGTAAATTAGGTAATAAAGACTTGTAAGGACCACATGAAGTCCACATGCAACAAGGTGACACCTAACTTATTAAAAAAAATTGGCACACTTTCACTTATTCACACATAAAGTCACTAGTCACTCACATAGTTTCATCTAGAATCGTGGAAGTTGAAGTAAGTTTCCTCCAAAGGGATTATGAAACACCACACCCTTTTCTTGACGAGACTATCCACTCCCACTTAATTTCAACGAAATTGGTTCACAACCCCAATCTCACAAACAACCAAATCTAAAAAATTTCTAAAAAACTCAGTAATTTTTCCTCCACCGGAGGTGCCAAAAGAATTTTTTTAGTCTAGGTGGGATCTTGGGGATAGGCATCCAAATAACTCTGCATTATCTGGTTCTCACATCTTCAAACAATAGAAATTGACAAATACGGAACTTTTAAATCCTCCAAGTCAAGTGTTCCTACACCATAAGGTAGGGAGATACCTGTGAAGGGTCGAAGGCCGAGGTCCGGTTGTTCTGCGCATCCCCCCTTAAGGCACCCACCTCTTGGACGGGATCCAACCCGTGACCCATTTCTGAGGCAGAAAATCTAAATGCCACACTTTGACCGAGGTACCTAGTGACAAAATTTTAGGACATCTACCCAGGTGGAAATTATGGACTGCAATTGCACCTTGATAGGATTTTGTGTGGCTATTGGGAAATATCATCGGTTCTTTTGGGATATGCACCCTCTACTCCTCATTATAACTGATTATTTCATCCTTCACTAGTTCCTCTTCCGGTGGCTTCAAACCCCATTGTTGAGTGTTATTGGAAGGTCTAATGCTATTTGAGAGGAAGGATGTTACGTCTTTTAGGACATGAGCATTTTTTTATTTGTTATCCCACGCAGACAAAAGCTACCTACCCACATATATGTTTCTTTGTCAAATTGATTTATGTGTAATGCTCTTGTGATTACATACGATCATGAGATATATTGTGAAGGTCCAAAAATTATAAACAAAGACTCTTGTTCATCATCATCCACACACATCCACTTTTCTAGTTGGACATCATAGGGGACCCACAGAATCCTCGTCGTTCCAGACGCTTGCTCAATATCCCTCCTATTCTAGGGGAAGTTCCTAGTCTTGCCAACTCATCAGCTCCACCTTCTCACACCCTTGTGAGTACTACTGTCTTGGGATCAGCGTTGCTTGGTTACACTTTACTTGGGTCCACTTCCCAAGGCCAACCATCCACAAACTCTCCTCCACAAGGAAGAAGGGGGGAAACTTCCTCTCGAGGGAGAAGTACAAACCCACCTAACACCCCTCATGGGTTAGGTACATGAAACACTCACACCATAGCTGGAACAAACCCCCCTCACGGGTCAGGTCCACAAACCACCCCCGCCATGACTGGAATTAACCCCCCACCACCACTCCATATGCCATACTTGGCTTCCCTCAACATACCAGATTTGAGTAAATTCACTAATGATCCTATATTGCACAACCCCATATGGCCTGCAATGCCCACCAAAATACCTTCAAACATCCCCAAGTTTGAAGGGAAAGCAGGAGATGACCCTGCCAACCATTTTATGACCTTCCACTTATGGTGTTCTTCAAACAACATCATGGATGATTCAGTCCAATTAAGTTTATTCCAATGCACACTCACTGACCCATCAACCAAGTGGTATGTAGATGAAAAATCAGGGTCTCATGGGAATTTTGAATCTTTGGCCAAAGAATTTTTGACCTTCTTTCAATTGCCTATCTACCATAACAGTGGTCTTGAACTAATCTCCAATTTTAAACAAACCTCGGCCACACATATCGCTTGACACCAACCACATTCATGAATGGCGTCGACGACGTAGTTTATGCAAAGTAGAAACCACCAAACAACAATGCCTTGATTGGTTTCTCAGATCACTTGTCTCCCTCCTCGGAAAAGACGTGGCTTCCACCTTTCCTCAATCTAAATAAGAAGCCATCAACAAGGCTCAACAATATGACCTCGTCTATTCACAGTCAGGATACTTATACACAGTACTACATGACCTACCAAGACTCATACCATTCGGCCAGGACAAACCGAGAATGTTTCACTTGGCAGATGGATTGATTGGTACCACAACACACCACAATCTGCACCCCAAACAACCACCCATGTATGGTACACCTCAATATTCATCGGTATATAGAGGACCCCCTTATTATCCTCCTCCCCCCTATCAACAACCATACCCTATAGCCCTTCCTCCAACTATAAGTGGACCCCTGCCAGCACCCACAATACGCTCGGCTGGCCAACCAAGCTCTAGTACCCACTCTACCTCAGCTTACATCCTAAGTACTAGTGAAAGCATTGTGCCTTCCTATGTGCCCTATGGATCATTGCCACAAAAAAATATGTACTTTTCATTTCCTAGCCCACCACGGCCGATGGCTCCACCACAAGGACACCCACACACTGGGGTTAACTTTGTTCAACCCTCTCTCGTTTAGCAATGTAAAAATTTTGAACAATTGAATACAGAAAATCCAACCCATCAGTCGAATAATGCCAAAAAGAAAGGAAAAAAACGAAACAATAATAATCCAGGACCAGGAGGGAATCACCCCCAACAAAACCAACCTATCGGGGAAAACTAGAATCAGGGGCACTAGAACCCTCAAGGGGGCAATAACAATAAACACCAAGGGAAGAATAAAAACAATATTTGGATAAACTTCCCTTGTGCCCTTTGCAGTGAGTATGGCCATTATACTCACCATTGACCTCAAATCTCTGACTTTAAATGGATGAAAGAATATGGAAATGGATCACGTCCCCCAGCACCGCTTTCCCCTCAGTAGGCCCCACAACAATATATACAACAACCACCCCCTGCCGTACTGCAAAACCCCATTCCACACTAAGGGGTAATGAACACCCAAGAGGAAATTCAACCTACCCCACCATAGATGGGACAATATCCAAATCCTGGCAATCCTTTGAATCTCACTATCCTCCTAACTAGCAAGGAAGAAATCCTTCTAAAAACGTCCAGTCGTCAATACAGCGCACCCCCTGAATTTGCTCCCACTATCTCAGAAGAAACCCCAGTCACAAGTGGACCACCTTTGATGATTTTGCACCCTAATATTGAGATACCCCTTCGTATTCCTCGTATCCCACTACGACAGAACGTCAACAACCCTCAGGCTAGAGAATCCCACAATTATAGTCTGGTCGATGACTTGGCAAAGTATCATGTTGCCATGTCAGTTTTAGAATTCTTCCAAACCTATTCTACTCAACAGAAGTCATTACTTTATGCCCTAGGGGCAGTCAACCCTGCTGACACCCGACTCATCACATTTGATCTTAATAGTGGGGAACCCCGTCTCCTTGCCCTGGAAGCTTTCCAAATACCGGTTAAAATTCGAAACATCACAATTCATCATTGCATCATTGATGAAGGTGCCTCCACCTACATCATGTCCAAAATTGTATGGAAGAAACTTGGTTCCCCCGAGCTTATACCATCCTCCATCACTCTCAGAACTTATCATGGACGCCCATCCTCTCCTGAAGGGCTCTTTCAAAACATCCCCGTCGAACTCGAGGGCAAGACTATCCTCATCAAAATTGAAGTTATCGAGGCTCCACTCAATTACAACATCTTGTTCGTACATAGCTACATGCACGCTATGAAGGTTGTGGGCTCTTCTGTGTTTTGTACCATGATGTTCTCCCACAATAGGAAGATCATTACCATTGACCAAGTGTCACATTATGAGCCCAACCCTTCCTCCAACATTGATAACATCTTACATTTTTTCCACACTAATCTCGATGCCTACCCACTCGTCGAGATGGGTCCCGACATTTTCAAATACCCATCCTTGCAAGGGATATACCATGGATCACTGCCGCTCATACATCCCTCAGCACAAGTCTATGCCATCTCATCCAATGGAATAGAAAACAGAGATACCCTTCCTCCCAAAGAGGCTTCCTTAATATCTGACATCCCATTCATTGTTGGATTACTGAGAGGGGGGGTGAATCAGTAATAACATAATTATAATCCTTTTTCTTCAAATGTTATATCAATGTAGAATTATTATCCAATAATGAGAAGTAATAAATAAACAATCACACACATGCATAGTACACCATTGTTTTACGTGGAAACCCAAATCGGGAGAAAACCACGGAATGT
This sequence comes from Picea engelmannii, assembly GCA_009831015.1. Taxonomy (NCBI): domain Eukaryota; kingdom Viridiplantae; phylum Streptophyta; class Pinopsida; order Pinales; family Pinaceae; genus Picea; species Picea engelmannii. The sequence continues at coordinate 32,027 of ML818836.1, forward strand.
TTTTTCTTATATGTCTTGAAGAATTACATTCATTGGAAGCACCAAGTTCCTTTGTTTTCAGCTGCAACTGGAAGGAGGCTCCAACCTCCTAGTTTCTCAGGCTACAATCTTAGGGAAGCTCCAACTCCCCAAATCTCTGGCTACAACCAAAAGGAGGCTACAACCCCCAATGTTCTCCGGCTACAACCGGAAGGTGGCTACAACCACCTTTCCTTGCCCCGTCCTACCACCCTGAAGTAGAAGTAGAATGATGGAACCACTGTCACACTATCACTGTGAGATATACTGCTATAAACCTGTACCAATAAGTCTGAACCATGCATCAACATGTAGCTCAACCTGTAATCAACCTGTACCATAAACAAGTGCATCAACCATGCACCAACATGTAATCAACCTGTACCATAAACAATTGCATCAACCATGCACCAACCTGTAATCAACTTGTACCATAAACAAGTGCATCAACTATGCACCAACCTGTAATCAACCTGTACCATGACCAAGTGCATCCAACCATGTACCAAGTATGTTCCAATCATGTGTCAACTACTCATAAACTATGAATCATCAATATTTACCAACATCATCAACTATACACTTCATGTATGTGTCAACTCATCAACTACTTGTCTCAACCATGT
>ML818836.1:41253-81331 GCA_009831015.1 Picea engelmannii
ATACCGTTACCCATCAAACAAACTTGGGTCCATTACCCAAACCTGGGGTCTCCAACTTCTCATGGCCATAACTCTCTAACCGTGAAGAATTATGTGACATTCCACATACCACTGGAAATGACATGACAAGAACTATCCATCTAGGATATTTTCCTTGACAAATTAACTTTCCTTCATATCATTATTCCACAATTAATCATGGGTTCTCTTACTCTACAAAGCATCTTCCCGTGAGGGCTTTCACCATAAGGGGACCACTTTGGAGTTAATCCATATTTACTTCTTATCAACCATGGAAAAACAATAATGATTCATATTTACATCAAACACTATTGGGTCCATTACCCAAACCTTTGTGTTATGGGTCTTTCTTCAAGGGTTGACATCAATGACAACCAACCTTAATCAACATTCGTCATAGAGCTCCTTCCTCGAGAACCCCCTGAAAACCATACGGCTCCACCTTTTCCTGATTTCATCCTTCCTAAGGGCCACATCCTAGTTTGGGAGATAGTCCCCCAATCCATTACTCAAATTCCCTTCTTTTACCCCCCACCGGGCGTACAATATTTCCAGGTAGTTGCGACACTTACCCTTCCTAATATGGTGCTGGAAATCCCAATATGGTATCTACATCCATCCACGATGGTCCCTCAACCATCTCTCCCTCACCAAATGGAAGGAACCCCAATGCAGATTCCAATACTTACTCCAACCACACCACCTTCACCCCCACTTTCTAACACCACTGCTACAACTGGGGAAAGATGGAAGAAAAATGATCCTACTGCTCCACTTCCCCCATGAATTCAGACCCCTTGCACACTATGCGAGAGAGAGGGACACCCCACCAACCGATTTCCTTCTCTCTCTGAACTACGCAATATGATCCAACTCCCTCGAGTGACTACCTCGCCCTTCGCTTCCTCTAGCACACCTAGTACTACCACCACAACCAATACTATGGGTAACAAAGGGTTGCAAACCAAATTTGCATGTACCATCTGTTTAGAGTATGGCCATTACACCCATTATTGCCTTGCACTACCTCAATTTCGGCAAACGCTAGCGGTCGTATGCCAGAGCTTTTCAGCAAGAACCCCTTCCATCCGCATCACCTCAAACACATTTCACTGACATCCACTATGTCATGACCTCAGTCAATGAACGAATGAGATATCCTTGCTCTCTCTGTGAGTCACTCGATCAGTTCACATATCAGTGTCCTATGATCATCGAATACAGGCGTCACCAAATAGCCCTTATTCAAAATCTTACACCCCACCCACTGCCAACTGAACCAGTGATTACCCCTACTCCAGTACCTGATATGGTTCATATATTCTCTCTGGCACTTGAGACACTCCCCACTCCTCCATGGTTCCCATATGTCTTAGAGGAGGATTTTCCCCCAATTCTCCTATTCATTTCCCCATAGAAATTTTACGCCCAACTACCATCTTAAACCCACAGTATCTCGATATTTGGTTTATGTCAAGCAAACCATTGCAATCCCCTTGTGTGATCCCCTCTACCTCTTTACCACATGAAGACAACCACATGGGGACAGACACCAATGTTACTCCCCTAGACCCCCTATATTCTCGACAATTCCACTATGACGAAGACATCCTCGAGGAATTAACTACCCCATATTTCCATGGGATCCACTCTATCACAGAGCACTCTTTCTTTCCTAGGAATCCTTTGCACCTCCTAACCAAAACCCCATATACGCAATTGAAACCAAATATTTTATCCCATCCAGGCACATAGACTGGTTCAATAACCCTATCCCTGCCCCCGACGATTTTGAAGAAGGAAACATGGCCAACATTTCCCCCACCGTCAAAATCGATATTTCCATCAAAACTGGAATCATAGAGGAAATCACCATAGGTGCCGCATGCTCTCCTAAAGAACTCATAGCTTACAAATCCCTCTTCCAGGAATATCAGGACATTTTTGCCTGGTCATTCACAAAGATGCCTAGCCTTGATCCCTCTATTGTCAAGCATCATATAGACACATGGCCCGATATCACACCTATATGACAAAAGCAACGTCCACTACACCCATCCAAAGTGGAGGCCATCAAGGCCGAGATTGAAAAGTTGTGTGTGGTTGGATTCATCTATCCTATCGCATATACATCATGGGTCTCCAACCCCATCCCTGTTAACAAAAAATAGGGCACGATCTGCATCTACATGAACTTTCGCGATCTCAACCATGCCTATCCTGAAGATAATTTTCCAATGCCATTTATTGACCAAATTATCGATGATTGTGCCAACCATGAGGTTTTTTCCTTCATTGATGGTTTCTTTGGATACAACCAAATTCAGATTCACCCAATCGATCAATACAAAACCGCATTCACTACCCCCCTGGGGTACTTTTTCATATCGTGCCATGCCTTTTGGCCTCAAGAACGCTGGTGCAACTTTCCAACGGAAAATGACATATATTTTCCACAATCTAGCTCATATCATCCTCGCATACTTGGACAACCTCACCGCTCAATCTAAGAAACTCAATCAACATCTCGATGATCTACGGGTCATCTTCTAAAGGTGTCGTCAATACAATATCTGCTTGAACCCCCTGAAGTGTGTATTCTGCATCACCGTTGGATGCCTCCTTCGGTTCATCATTTCCCAACATGGCATTACTGTGGACCCCCTCAAAGTCCAAGGCATCACCAAAATTCCCCCACCACGGAATTTATGCCAACTACAGAGCCTACAAGGCAAATCTAACTTTTTACGCCGCTTTGTCCCCGATTACGCCACTTGTGCACATAGTTTCCTTCACCTCTTATGCCACGATATCCCATTCCAATGGGATGAACATGTACAACCCGCTTTTGATGATCTTAAAGCAACACTCTCCAACGCCCCGTTGATTAGTCCACCCGACTATGATCGCAACTATATCCTCTACTTATCAGCATCAATCATCTCAGTCGCAGGAGTTCTCGTCCAATTAGGGGATGTCGAACGTGAGCATGTCATTTACTATATTAGTAAAAATCTTTCAGGTCCACCTTTAAAATACAATCACGAAGAGAAACTCCCCCTTGCAATTGTCCTCGCAATCCAAAAATTGTTCCATTACATCCTACTTTGAACTATTAAAGTTGTAGCAGAATCTAACCCCATGCAATACTTGCTCAGTCATTGACAAATTAATGGTAAATTTGCCCGATAGATTGTCATCCTCTAGGAGTACGACCTCGAATTTTCCACACCCAAGAGAAAGAAATCCCTCATCCTTGCTGAACTCATTACGACATTTCCCTCCGACACTACCAATACTCTCATCAATATTGATTTCCCCAACGAGCATCTCTTTTACATCCCCTCAAATGATCCTTGGTACGACGATCTCCTCATCTACCTCCGAACACAGAAGTTCGGAAACCACCACTCCTGGGACGATCGATGACGTATTCGCCACCAGGCTTCCCACTACCTCCTTATCGATGGCATATTATATCGACAAGGGGTCGACACCATACTTCGTCGATGTTTGACCATCGACGAAGCCGATAGAGTCTTAAATGACTGCCACAATAGTGCCTACGGTGGCCACCTCTCAAGGATGTCCATCGCCCAAAATATCATTCAAGCTGGATACTTTTGGCCCACATTGTTTCACGATTGCATCCACGCAGTGAAGCGGTGTGACAAATGTCAGTTATATGCCAACAAAGTGCGAGCAACACCTACTCTTTTACACCCAGTCATTACTGTCGGCCCCTTTTGTAAATGGGGCATAGACTTCATGACTTGCAACCCTCCATCTAGAAATGGACACAAATACATCATCGTTGCAGTTGATTACTTCACCAAGTGAGCTGAAGCCATGCCTACCTTCAACAACATCGTTGACACTACAGCGCGTTTTTTCTTTAACCGCGTCATCTCCCACTTTGGAGTCCCACTACAAATAGTCTTTGATAATGGGAAACACTTCGAGAATGAGATTTTCGTTGAACTTCCATCCATGTTAGGCTTCTCCCACGAGTTTGACTCCCCATATTACCCTCAGTCCAACGGATAGGTAGAGGCAGTCAACAACGTCCTCAAAACCATGTTCCAGCACACAATTAACAAACATAAACCAATTTGCATCATATGTTGTTTTTCGCACTATGGGCTTATCGCACAGCAGTTAAAACCACCACTGGTTTTACACCATTTCATATAGTTCATGGGGTCGAGGCCACTCTCCCCATCGAGTGTGAAATTCCCACCTTACGCATCGTTATTGAGTTATTACCCGACACTGCTCCGATAGAGCAATGCTTTCTTAACTTAGAGTCACTAGGTGAAGACCATTGGTCTTCATTACAAAACAAAGAGGCAGCCAAAAAATGATCTAAGGCCACCTTTGATCGCCATGTCAACCTTCGCTCATTCAACGAAGGCGACCTCGTCCTTGCTTACGATATTGCTCATGATACCCTTGGCCATGGAAACTTTGAATCGTTATGGCATGGAACTTACATCATCCAACAGTGCCTCACAAAAGGCACTTACATCCTTGCCTCCCCCGAAGGCCATCCTCTCAAAGAAACCGCCAACGGGTTGTACTTAAAGAAATTTTACGCTTGAGCGTAGCCATTCTACACGAGGCTTTTTCTTTTTGTACACTTTTTGTAGAGTTTTTAATCTTCTTTTTCCTCCATGCCTTGCATCTAATCTATCATTTGTGTTATTGATATATGCCTCCTCCATCGTCTTACCACATCAGTTACGCCAACGGAGCTAGCCGTTGGACACAAAATCTCGCTTCGGTTGCTTTGACCCTCTATACCCCCTCACATGAAATACAAAACTACATATACAGGGGCACTCATGGCACCTTTGAGGCTCCACCACCTAGTCCTCTCTCAGGAGGAGGTGCCCCACCAGCTAGGCATCCCTCAGGTCCTAGGGGAAGTTGCCCAATCATAGTCACACCCACTACAACTGCTCTGCGGATCAGGGTCCGCAACTCAGCCGGAAGGCCCACACACTGCTCTAGGACTCCCTCATCATGAATATGCATCCACATTCCCTTGGGCACTCCCTGTAGTACCACCTCCAAGCAGCGGTGAAAATCCTCAAACTCTCCCCCGACCCCTGTCGGAGGAGCATGAGACAAACCTGCACTCGGATCAAACGACGTCTCCTGCCTGCTCTCTCATCATCAGCTAGCCTCGCACCACCCTAATCCCGACATCATCTCTCCCTGCCCATGGCTCTCCCCGCAGTGGTCTCACTGGCCCCTGATGCACTGGCACTCTGACTAACTGAACCTCTCATCCGCGAGGTCCCACATCTTCACACACAACAAAAAAGTGATAGTATCAACATCCATATATACATGAAAAACATGCTATACTATCTAAATATCAAAACATCAAATATAACACCATACCTCTGCAGTCGAACACCTCTCTAGGGGGTAGCACCATATATGTATGATCCTGGAAGTCCACCCCACTATACGGGTATCAGAGTATGATCTGTGGCATCTGAAGCCACACCTATGCAACCTCATCCATAAAATAATGTCCACCCTCCCCACCACCATGACGAAACGAAATCATCGTCCACCGCCTCAGTCGTGGCTCTCACACACCAGGTGCATCTAATAGTATTCTAGGGCGCAGCATGGGAACCCTCTCCAAAAACCACGCTACCAAGATGGACCCAAAGGTAAACTCCCATGAGTCTGTAGATTGACACATGTTGAGCTTCCCCACCATCTTGGCATGAAGCATCAAGCCCTAGGCAAAATGATCACCCCCCAGTGCCCTCTCCATGATCCTCAGATGACCCCCACTAATCCGTTGAGTCGTGAGCGACCCATAGACTCTCAGAATCATCTTTGCCACGCAACGATGCACAAGGGCATCCATCGCCCCAATCCTCACCATCGAGCCCAACATGAAGTCCTCTCCCGAACGGTATTTCCGAGCTAGGTCAGCCAACTAACCATCTCCGGGTAACACAAGATCGGCAGGTAGCAGGGTTCCCCGAAAAAGGAGTCCAGTCAAAAAATATACATCCTCTGTCGCAAATAATTCCAGATGCTCACCTCGCACAAAAAAACATTGCAGATCCGGACTCCACATTGAAATCAGGAACTGTAGCAGGTACTCTTATTCCCACACTAGTGAACACTCAAAAAAATTCAGCAATCCACAAGCTGCCAAAGGGCCCCATACAGCCGGCTCCTCATCTCTCACCGCCTCTCTTAGGTGCACCGAGTCCCTCTCCCTCCAGTGGACCGACATCATCAACTGGTTGCCTGCATCCACACATACAAGATTTGATCAACGATCACAATTCATAAAAACACCAAAATCTCCAAAAAACAGATAAGTTTTTGCACCCTTCAGCTTTGCCTCAAAGGCGTAGATTTTTTCCCCACAGGAGCACACATATGCATGCATGTTCATCCCACAGTTGTGCACTCATGTGTGACTATTGAAAATATATGGGTGCACACATGCGCCCCTGTCACATGCACAGATGTGCATCCTAGCACACATGTTCTCTACAGAGTTGCACACACATGCACAACTGTCAGGAACATAGTCGTGCATGAATGTGCTAATGTGCTTTGAACAGGCGTGCATTCCATGCAGACTTTTTTTCCCCATTTGGTCTCCCCCATGTGTGGCTCTCCCAATTATAGTCGCGCATTCGTGTGCGTGAATCATTTGATCGCCTGCGCACTCGGGGGCCCACCTGTTGGTTGTGGAGCCTGATTATCTTCCTGACTCAGAGGTCTTGTGTTTTTCAGTCATGTTTATACCCCATGAAGACTTTACACCCCAGAAGTATGTACACTCTTCCATGCGGGGGAGTGTAGAGTGGGGGTACCCCCTCTGCAGGGTCTGGGGGGGTTATCCACCCGGCTAGGGGGTCTAGGGGCAAGTGAGCCCCCAGCGGGGGTTCGAGGGCAGCGTCCCCCGATGGGGGTTCAGGGGCGAAGCCTTCGAATGAAAAATTGCCTTGTAAAAGTATATTGTAATTTCATTGTAAATCTGGACCGTTCATTATAAGGTCGCAGATCTAACGATAGAGATTATGTTAGGTTTTTTTGCCCTAGAAGGAAACTCTCTTTTATGAGGGAAATGTATTGTGGCTATGGTAGATGTCGAATATTGTATTTTGAGATAGGATACTGTGAGAGAAAGAAGAGGAAGTTACAGCAGGTTTGTTGTAGGTTGTATCCCTTCATATGCTAGATAATAATAAAGCAAGGACCTGGCAATTTCTCTGGTGGACGTAGCCCACACTAGGTGAGCCACGTAAATCTGTGTCTCTATTGTATTGTGTATCTTCTTTGTTTTGTTTCTGCATTTGTTTTATTTTATTTCCCCATGGTCCTATTTTCTAACACCACCCTCACAAAACCCCCCTATACGACCATCCATACAAGCTCTACCCAAAAAATAAGTCCTAACTACTATGCAAGAGGATACAACCACTAACCCAACACTCGTTGATACTGCATTGGCTAACTCAATCTTCCGGAATCTCCAAATCTCCTCTAAAACCTCTCATCCACTCACTATAGTAGCAGGTACAAATAAGGTGGCAATGTGAGCCCTACGGCTATATATAGTCCCTTTTTCCAAACTTCCATACTCAATTCCAGGAGCTCTAAGCGCCTGTTTTCTTATCTGTCTTCAACCATGGGACCAGGATCCCACCATCTACAAACTCACATTCCCTGGGCCACCATCCATCCTCATCCCCTGGGGAACATTTTTCTCACATCACGCTCAGGTACGTATGCTCATGTTCAAAATTCTCAAATAATTGTTATATATTCTTTACTTTATGATATCGTTAACAGTGGGTATTTGGATTTTTTATGTGTGCAAGTACTTGGTCACCACCCGCCAGCATGACCCTTTCAGATATATGATCGCTACAGGCATGTAATCATTCCCTCTGAATATCAATTGCATCTCCCAATCACACCCTCTGATATTTTCCTCCAGGGTCTCCCGATCCAGCTCTGTGGTACTCACACCTCCACTACATTTCAGTACTGTCAACTGGTAGCACTCTTTCCCACATGATTTGTCCCCCTCATAGTCCCCTCTGGAACTTTGACACTCATGTTGTTTTCACCCCCTAGGGCTGGGAGTCCTCATAGTCTTTGCATTCCTGAGAATCAGTCGCATGCTCCTTCTCCTCATTTTGCTAGCTTCCCCATAACGGACTCCAGCGTAATCTCATCACGATTCGCATTTGACTACACCTCTACAGTATCATTATCCCTCCATCTCATTCACCGTCATTTTGCCCATCTGCAGATTGTCCTCCATTCACTTTACCTAATACAGAAACCCACCTATGGGGCCCCCACCCTCCACCTATTTTCCAAGCAACTTGCACCCTCACAAGCCAAGCCATATTGCACCGGGGCACCCATTTCTGTATATGTACACTTCTCCCAACTTATTCTTTAATCATTTGGTAATTGTACAAAACCTTTGTTTCCAGCCTTTACATAGTTTTTTTTCGTCCCCTTTGGTGACCTTCTTTTCCCGACACAAGAAACCCATGTCTCCCTTGGTTGGGGCATTCATTCTCTTCTACTCATGTTGACATCGTCTATAAACCCTAAGTATCCCACGGTCCATGTACCCCTAATCTCTGATTTTGTCCACTTTATCATGCCTCTGGCACAATTTAACCCCAGTCTAGTCATCCACCTGATGCTAGGTTCAGTTTCATGGTTGTTGCCACTTATCCTTCACAAATATCCCCAACCAAGGGAAGTCTTGATTCTCCTCGTACCTTGACTACGTCCATGATTCCTCATCAGTTCTTGATTTTATCCCGTAGATTTCATGAAGCCCTTTGCTTATTGGAGTCGTGTCTCCCTTTTTGTCGACATCAGCACAATTTCCAAAAGGGAGACAATATATTGGCTCTCATTCCCTTTGTCATGAGGAGTCTCGGACGGGATAGAGAGACCCATCATTTCTCTCTATTGTTTTTGACCCCCACGACATTCGACTTCAACACTTTATCATGTTGTGGTGGGTCTTACTTCGTGACTATTGCAGTTTTTTTTATATTCGTCGAAGACCTCTGAAAAATTTTAGGCCATCGATACATGTGAATCCTCGACACTTCTTATAGGTGGCATTGCCTCTTTTCAGAGTTTGTTCACCATTAGAATTGTCCTCTACCATTCTCAACACGCCCCCGAGAGCGCTCCAGTCATCTACACCAACACACAACTTCAATTATTGTATTACACATTTTTGAGTTACATGACACGAGTATGGGGCATGCCCGCCTCGTTTGTACACTGTTTTATTTTTCCACACCTTGCAAAAGGTTTGGGTCCTACAGGTTCCCCTCTCCCTCCAATGGGTCGCTCTTGAAACTCCCCTCAACACTCTTTCTTACAAAAGTACTCTCAATAGAAGAAACATTGATGTATTTCAGCTATACGTATGCTCCTAACCTCACACATCAGGGGGCATATATTATCACTGAAATTTCATTCGCAAATGGTTACAGGAATCCAGCATCTCCAAACACCTATTAGTTCATCCATGGCCCAAAAAATGTATTTCCAGAGGACTGAAAACTATACAACTAGTTATAAAATCATCATGCGCTAAGGATACAAAGGAAGCGTGTGCACGTGCGCCAGTCGAAAATGCCAGATAAGCACACATGCGCCTGATTACCAACAACTTTTTGACCTCTTTCTCCATAATAGGCAGCAACATAGGATTTATTTGTATTAATTTTTTCCTAAATGCCTTGGCCTCTTCCTTTAATGGGATCTTATGCTCAATGACACTTGTGTCATATGTTCTGAGATTGTTGGTGTATTTATATGCATAATATATTACCAAACATAAATTATCAACTGGGATTCGTAATCAATAGATTTTTCACACTATATGTGCCGATAATAGATAGGTTCATATGTCTGTTTAGTATAGCTTATATAAGAAAACCATCAATAACAAAATACCTTGTTTTCAAAGATAACACTCTTCACACAATTCAGAAATTAGAAAGAAAAACTTGCAATCATGCACTCAAAATATTTTTCTTAGATAATGCCTTGTCCATTTACAAGCTCATTAAGTGGAAAGATGGACTTTGAATTAGTTATTTGTAGCTGCTACTCTTAACAACAACTAGCAAGCAAATCTGGGCACACTTCAACAATACAACTCCAAACTTAGAAGAGAAAATTGATAACAAAATTTCTCAAGAAAACAATGAATCAAAAGGTTCTTTCTTAGGTGACAAATTTGTTCATTAGAGGTTCATTAAATGAAGAGATTAACTTAGATCTTGCCTTCTATAGCAACTAATTTCAACAGTAAACTGTAATCAATTCTCTGCACACAGTATTCAAAAGGAAATCACTCATAACTTAATCAATTATGGAAGAAACTATTTGTCCCTGCATAGGAAACACTAGGTGTATTAATATTCTCCATTTAATGGTCCATGTAGGGTGAATGATGGGATCTTAATTGTTCTTGTTCTTGCAAAATATAAACAAATGGTTAAGCACACAACTTATCAAATGATTGTTCACACGCACTAGAATAATAAATGCTCACTCGAAAATTATGAACATATACATAATTATCACAAACCTATATTGAACATTATCAAATGTATGACTGAAATGCAACAACAATGAATTATACTAATTGGTTTTACAATTAAACTATGAAACGGTTTCACTCACACACAAATATAATTACATTCAGAGAATAATTACAAAGGAGCTTACCTTGGTTGGATCGGTCGGCCCTTGCCGTGCCAACAAGGAAGCTCAAAGAAACTTACAAAACACATGGAATTAATGAATTTAACTTCATATTAATTCTTCAACAAGTATGTTTACAGAGATAATATGTTCAAAAATCCAATCTACAACATAACAATTCCTCCTTTTGGCTTAGCCATCACTCAATTTATATGATTTTTACATTACAAATTTGGATCTAGACAATCCAATCCAAATCAAAACCATTTTCCATCAATGGAGGTCGAGTACAACCATTAGCTAATCAAGGAAATGCAGTTCCCACGAATATAGGCATGATCTTAGAATTTCTGGAAAATTGCAAAAGATTTAGGATGGATTGTTCCCCCTGCGATGGAGATCCACACGTGTGCGATCTGGAGATTCTGACACATGTGTCCACATGAAAACACATTTCTGGACAAAACCCATGTCCCCAAAATTTTAGATTCAGCATTATCTGCTCGAAAATCGAGGTGAAAATCCAGTACCGTGATGTTGGTACCAAAATCCTGTAGGTAGGGTTTTAGTACTGGATTAGCATAGTTGTAGCCATGAGTACCTGATTAGCACAGAACATGTGTTGGTACCAAATTAGAAACCTAGGAAGTACCGGATCAATGCTTCTTAAGAGTCAAATGATTAGGATCATGCAAAATCAAACATTTAATCGTTTTAACTCAAGAAAACTAAACAAACCATGCTTTAATCATAAGTTACCTCTTATGCACATGAGCGAGGTCATCAAGTGAATTTATGGAGGAAACAATCAATTATATGCACATAGCATAGGTAAAATAAGATCAGACATAGGGTAATATAGGGCATTAGAAGTGTCAAAATGGAGACTCAACAAAGATCTTCATATGTCTAGGCAAAAACATTAGCGAAATCTTGTTTTGTTAGTCTTATGTCTATGTGTTTAGTGTTTTGGTCTATGTAGAGATAGGGGGTTTCATTGTTGTTTTATAAGTGTCTGATTTGTTGTTTTATTCTATGATGAGGTGACCTTTCAGAGGGAAATGATAGTGTTTTGAATGTTGAACATAATACAACACCTATCATTAGGAGGTTTATGCTATTCATCATCATCACCTATAATATTGTGTTGTTCACCCTGTGCTCATGTGGTTGGTGCTCTAGTTTGAGAATAGGGGAGTTTCATTGGCCTCTTTCTCTAATTTTACTAGAATTTCATTGGTCATTTTTTTTTTGTGAATATGTGGCCTCTTAGAGGGGATTGCTTGTTCTTTGGTCTAATTTCTTTTTGGTGTTTCACTTATCATCATGTCATTGTCTCGTGTTCCTACATTAATTGTTGTGATGGGATTTTTGAGGTGATGCTTGGTGTTTTGGTCTACAATTTCTTTCATTGGCCTATGTTTGTTGTTATGGTTTCAAAGGTGCTCACTAGAGTTGTGTTATGAGGTGGTTGTGAGGTGTTATTATTTTTATCATTGGTTTTTGTGGTGTGCACTAGTTAATACCCATGATTGTCCTTGGCAACTTACGTTAACAAAGAGCAGTGTGGTGATTTTTTTGTGAATTGTTGGTTGCTTTTAGTTTTCATTAGTGGAGAATTAGGGTTTCAAAGCTTGTGTTGTTCATTTGACAATAATTATAGCTAGATTTTAAGGTAATTTTGGCTATCACCAAATTGTGATTAGAATTTATGAGCATGGAAATGGGCTTGGTTTGCATACATTTGTTTTGAAACATGCTCTCCCTATATGTTATGTGTTACATTGTTCATTTGACAAACTTGCCTCTAGCTCGATTTTAAGGCAAGTTTAGTGATCTTCTCTTATACACCATTTGTTTAACTCGTGGATTTGAAATTGGGAATTGTTTTGTTCTCATTGGATTTTAAGGTAATTATGACTATCAAAAAATTGGTATTGGAATTTATGAGCATGGAAATGGTTTTGGTTTGCATGGTTTTCTATAGAAACATGCTCTCTTTGTATGTTATGTGTTGCATTCATTTGATAGAATTGGTTTTAGCCAAATTTTAAGGTAAGTTTGAATATCTTCTACTATAGAACCTTTGTCCAGCTCATGGATTTGTAATTGGGAATTTTTATGTTCTACTTGGATTTCAAGGTAATTTTGGATATCACCAAATCGTGATTGAAATTTATGAGCATGGATATGGTTTTGGTTTGCATGGTTTTCTTTAGAAACATGCTCTCCTTGTATGTTATGTGTTGCATTCATGTTTGATAGACTTGGTTCTAGATATATTTTAAGGTAAGTTTGATTGTCTTCTCTTATAGACCTTTTATTCAACTCATGGATTTGAAATTGGGAATTTTTTTTCCATGCATGGACAATCAAAGTGTCGTTGTTATCCTTCTAAAAATGCTTCTTTCAAATGTGGTTCTATGCTATTAATTATCAATTATGAATATCAACTTGGTGTTTAAATTTAAACGACACAAGTTAACCTCTAGGTACATATCAACAGTAGCTTTGAATAAGCATGTGATGGTAACTACCAATTTTGATAACACTAACCTCATTGTTATAATCTTGCTAATAACAATAGGCATGAAAATTTATTCATGTTGTTCATGTAGCTTAGCTTGAAGTTGCATTGATTTCATTTCCATGAATTAATACATTGTATGGTTTGTCCATCTTCTTTTAGTTAGCACATCTTCAAACAAACACCTAGTTTGATATAATACAACACTTTCAACATAAATTCCCTTGCAATGATGCCACTTGACCACCTTAACCATGTCATAATGTTAATTAAAGAGCTTAATAAAGCATAATGGTAATGGTAATTCCACATGAATGAATACTCGTGATCAAGTTCAATGTTATGGTCATTTAAGTAAGTTGAATTGGGTTGTATTACTTGCATGCAACATTATTTGCCTCATAAGAAATAATATTGCAATTCAATCTCATATTGAATTCAATCTTGTTGAATTCACTTGTTAGTTACTTGAATGCAATACAAAATAGAAAAAATAAATAAATAAATAGCCCATTAATTTAGTTTTGAAAAGTAAGTCAAATTTATATTTAATTCAAGTGTGTTGAATTGTTGATTACTTGAAACTACTTAAATAAAACTAATTTATATAAAATTATAAGTTGTTAATGTTGGATTCAAGGATGTAGCTTGCTTCATTTTCAAAAATATTGGTTTGCTTCCTTAGGTCCATTGCAAAGAGTTTGTTTTAAGTTGGTGTTATAAAAGGGTTACAATTCATACAAAATTCTTTATGAATCAAAGATGGTATCGTGATAGAGAATTCTTCTAGCTTAGAGACATTCTTAAGAGTTTGTGCATAATTACACTTTTATTTCTTCGAAAAAATTTGTTTTCTTCTAGAACACTTGGCATTTTTTCTACATGTTTAATATGTTTGTAAGGCAATAAATCCTTAAATAAAATAAACACAGATTTTCTTATTATAGGACAAAACATGTATTTTATTATAACTTGAAAATTTGTCGAGGAATTCATCAACTTGAATGGTGGCAATTTCAATTCATTATTACCTGCTTTTGTTCTCAAATGTATCTTTAAAAAATATTCAAGGGTAAGAGGAGTCTTAGTGTGGAATCAAATACCAACATAGGGATATCCCGTTGTAGTAAGATATCTTGCAACATCACACAAGAAAAACCACAAACATAAATTTATAGTACTACAAATGTAAATCTAACTTGGTAAATATTCTAATCCATGTAATTTGTAAACAACATTTTTCAACTAAAAGATTTTTCAACTAAAAGAAGAGGGAACAAGTTCTTCATTGTTATGTTATTCAATAGATTATAGTCTATGCATAGTTGGAAGAAGATCTAATAAATTGAATAATTTGACATTAATTATCTGAATATGGTCTACCGTAATTTAGTTGATTTTTGTTTTGATGAAAAGTAGAATGGGTGTTTTTTTTTTTAAATTAAGTACATTGGAAATGTTAATGGAAATTTTGTGCATGTTGAATGCAATTTGGCATAAACTGAATTAAAGGAAGCACAAACATTAACAATGGGATGACATCATATAATGACAAATAACATGGATTAGCTTTGGTGCACAACATGTAGTTATAGAATAGACCCAACTCAATGTAGGAGCATTTTAGTGCAAGAATTGAGATGTCGTGACACAAATTTAACTCGGTCAAATTTGATACTTGACCCAATCAAATTTTATTATAAAAAATCATGGAGGCTCTCAACTTGATATTAAACACAATTAAATTTGATAAATTCATTTTTAAATTTATAATTAAGTGTTTTCCTTTACCCACTTGAGGTTAAATGAGATATATGTAGATAAAGTGTTAATGTAATTTGTTGAAAAACATGTAGTAAGTGAATCAAGGGTTGTGTATAATTTATGTGTGACCTTGAAGATATCATTTGTGGTCCATTAAAGTCTTATAATTGGAATCTTTAGATACTATTGAAGGAAGATAGTACTCCAATTTAACCATACAATACATTGCATTTTTTTGTTATCAAGAAACGTTGTATGTAATTTAAGAAGGTCAATGTACACTATTGTATGGAGGAATTAGTTTTTATTATAGTTAAGGGTGTTGTTGTTGAGATTTCCTTTACTTGTAGTTGAAGGTGTCGTGGTTTATGCATTCTCTAATTGTTGTTGTTTGTTCTACTTTGATTATTTGTTGTCCCTAGGCTTGGATTAAAAGTTGTTTACATTCATTTCCATAATTATTGCCAATCTTTTGAGTTGGGGAAGGATCAAATGAGACCTAGAAGATCAAGCTTGGATTTCTTTAAAGGCAATTATTATACTTTTATCTCCATATTCAAGGCAATTTCGAATACCTTCTCTAAGGAAGAAAAATGAATAAAATCCATTTTTTGAGGATACTTGAATCGGATTCTAATAATTTTAAGCTACAGAATCTCATATGAATCACACATAACTAATTTAATAAAAATCTAGTTAAACTCATCAATATATTATTAAATTGATTGTCCATATGTAATCAAATGAACAAACCATTATATGTTATTAACATGGATCTCTAAGATTTTCTATTTTAATGGATATTTTTTAGCACCAACTTGTGTTAGTGTCCTTGTTCTAAGAAAAACAAATTCTCATAAGTCGATTTATTCAACTAACTTATTAAGAGCTAAATTTATTTTTTTTTAAATAAATTTAAAAGCTATTTTTAACTTGATTTTAGAAATATGATTTTAAAATTATCTTTAGAAATTTCTAGTTTTGAATCTCTAATTTTTTTACAAAGTTGTACTATAAATGTATGTTATGTAATGCAAAAAATATGATTTTAAAATTCTTTCCAAATTTTTTTATTTCATTGCAAATTTATTAATTAGTACCAAATCCTTAATATTGGCTCATCTTTGAATTATTTGAAATCAACATGATTGAAGTCTACATTAAGATATGCATTCACATGTTCCTTACATCTACAATTCATCTTGGGGTGTGAGGTGTTCAAAATGATGTCATGTCAACAATGAAATTCCAAGATGTCCAAAAATAATTGATTTTAAACATGTTACCATAATAAATTAAACTTAGTGATTCATCTATGTCCTTATCATGAGGTTGATAATGATAATGATTTGTACATATAAATACTTTTACAAACAATTTGCCATAACTAATTTTTCAAAAAATAATCATAAAATCATCCAAAATTAAAGTTCACCTCCACAACTTTTATCAAAACTAAATTTGTTTAATTATTCCAAAAACAACAGAAAAAAAATCCCAAATAAACACATGAAAAAGATTGAATAATTGAATACAAATAATAATTTATCATTTAATTTAAAATTTAAATTAAATTTTATCCTTAAATATAAAATATATTCATGAAACTATTTAATTTAAAATTTAAATTAAATTTTATCCTTAAATATAAAATCTATCCATGCAACTATTATTTTATGGTTTAATTTAAAATTTAAATTAAATTTTATCCTTAAACATAAAATCTATCCATATAAAACTTTTTGATCATCAACCCACTTGCCGGGAAATGCTACTTATATATAACATGCATTATTTATAAAGAATAAGCATTAAATCAAATTAAGACATTTTACATGGATTTACTGCTGTCATACAGACTTAAACATAATTAACAGCAATTCAAACTAGCAATGGAATACATTATAATATTACAAGTATCACAGAACATGCATTTTAATTAAGTACAGAATTAAACCAAATAATGATACTTATCTTTGAAACTATAATACACCACCAACTGTGTGCAGACCTTCCATGAACCTCCCAGTCTTAGACCGCGTTGCTCATCACTCTCAGCAATAGGTCACCCCCGAGTTGGGACTAAGCTCCACTAGGCAAGGGATTCCTAGGCTAGGCAAGGTCAATAGGGAAGTCACACAGTGAAAGAGGAAGGATTTTCTCCCAGGAGCCACTTACGCCCACTGCTCACAAACTCTCATTCCCTACATGCATGTCCCACCCCAGGAGTATACACCTTCACTGTCACACAGTCCATCGGTTGCTTCACCTCCCTTTCCTTGCGCTTCAGCAATAGGCCAGACCAGAATTTTCAGAGCTTTGTAACAGCTACAGGACCCCTTCCAGGAGTTCTCACTCCCTCGGCACACTCTCTCACTTGGAGAGAGTTACTCACAGGCCTGACAACCTGCCTCTTCAACCACGAGCTTGACAACCCACTTCTTCAACCAATCTTTGACTCAGCTCCAGACGGGTATGGGTGACAGCAACAGCAACAGGGAAAACGATTATGAACACCCAAAATGGTAACAGTCGAACACTAAGACACATCAAGGCTCATGCGGTTACAGGATGCATCGATCTTCTCAGGATACACATGGGATAACTCGAACTTATCCCGGAGACATGAATCGGTCTGTCAATATTCCCCATGGGTTTCAGGGTGCGTGACCAGGAAACAATGTAGAGGTCGATCATGGAGGTTTCGAGTTCAGAATTCGGATGGAAGAATGGACAGAACCCCAACAGTGATGGCTTTCCCATCTATAACTGCATGTGCCCAGGTCAACACATGTCTTCCTGCAGCCTCATGCACTCCACTTGGCATACGTTCTTTTTCCAGGAACTTAGGACAACACTTGGTCAATTGTCCACCTTAGCCTTTTAGGAAATAATAATAAATTATTATCCCCTTTAGAGGTAAGCCCCCTAGCTTAGCCCCTAGGTCCAAACACTTAGCCTCCTCCCTTACCCAACCTTGTGGAAGCTTAGTCCCCCATCACTCTTTCTTCGTCGTCGGTCTACACGCAGCAATGTTTATATTTTTTATTAATGATTTTGCATAATTACATATACAAAACAGGCTCCTGGCCTTGTGTCCCGGGCTCTCTGTCCTAATCATCACATAAGCATCCTAGCTTATTATAACTCGGCTCACCAGCCTAACAAACATGTTTACAATTCATAATTACAATTGGGGCTCTACAGGGGAATATTACAATCCCCTCCCCTTATTTTTGCACTGTCCTCAGTGCAACTTGTTTATACATATATAATTCAAAAAAATCTTCAAAAAGCTCCAAGCATTAGCTATTGGAAGCCTATTATCCACCTGGTGCTCTACTTTCAAGCACCAATTCTGGTGTTCATACTACAGCTGAAACTCAATTGCTCTATTCCATAGAGTTTCTTCAGGAAAGCATTCAGATTATTGTTCCTTGTTACATGCTTCAATTAACTTCATTGAAAGCATTGAATGGATGTAGATCCACGACGTTCTACCCAACCTTATATCTCATTGTTGATAAACTCTTAGCAGGGATATGGCTCCACAGACATAAACACTATGCTCCTATAACTATTCATTCGGAAGAAACATTAGAACACACACACACACACACACACACATATATAGGCAATTCTAATAACATTATAACCTGTATACAAGATACACAACATACAATGAATAGAGAATTGATACTTATCTTTTGATTGACAAGACCTTCCACCCCTGAGCAGGGCTATAACTCCATCGAGGCAATGGCTTCCCAAGATAGCCACGGTCCATAATCCATATCCACATGGTCTAGTCCAAGGTATTAAACCTCAGCAGTACTCCAACCAACGGTCTCTCATTCCCCCACATGCATGTCCCACCCCAGGAGGGTACACCTTCACTATACCCTCTAAAGAAATGGAGACAATACCTCATGGAAAGGAGGTTCAAACTGAGAACAGACCACAATGGTCTTAAGTATTTGTTTGATCAGCCAACCTTGAATGCTAGGCAGAGTAGGGGGTTGGAGTTTCTGTGTGAGTACGATTTTGATATCAAGCATATCAAAGGGAAGGAGAATAAAGTGGTTGATGCACTCAGCAAAAGAGTACACAAATTACATGCTATAGCCATTAGCATGTACCGAACTGATATAAAGGGTAGAATTTTTGAAGCTGCAAACGCAAATTTGCAATACATGGAGCTGGTAGCAAAGCTATAGCAAGGTGAGATGCCACAAAAAGTGGAAAATTATAAATTGGAAACAAATGGAACACTTTTGTACAAGAACAAAATTTATATACCTAATGTCCAAGACTTGAAACGTATGATTTTGCATGAAATTCATAATGTGACTTGTGCAGGGCACCGTGGATATCAGAAAACTATGGCAGCAGTCAAGAGCCATTACTTTTGGCCAGGTATGAAGAAAGAGATTGCAGAATACATCGCTAGATGTATGGAGTGCAAGAAAGTTAAAGTTGAGCACAGACACCCAGCAGGGTCGTTGCAACCTTTACCCATTCCTAAATGGAAGTGGGAAGTGGTGACAATGGCTTTCATCACGAGATTGCCCAGAACGGGCAAGCAGCATGATTCAATCATGGTGGTAGTGGACAAGCTTACGAAAGATGCCCATTTCATTTCGTTAAAGACTACTCACAAGGCAGCGGATGTTGCTGATATTTTTATGAAGGAAGTGACATGATTGCACGGAATTCACAAGAAAATTGTGTCTGACAGAGACCCGAAATTTACCTGAAATTTCTAGAAAGGGTTATTCAAGGGGTTCGGAACGAATCTGAACTTCAATACAGCTTATCATCATGATTCTGATGGGCATACAGAGTGGGTGAATCAACTGCAATACACCACCAACTGCATACAGACCTTCCATGAAACTCCCAGCCTTAGACCGCGCTGCTCATCACTCTCAGCAGTAGGTCACCCCTGAGATGGGACTAAGCTCTACCGGGCAAGGGAATCCTAGGCTAGGCAAGGTCAATGGAAGACACATAGTTTATGAGGAAGGATTCTCTCCCAGGAGCCACTTATGCCAACTACTCACAAACTCTCATTCCCCACATGCCTATCTCGCCCCAGGAGTATACACCTTCACTGTCACCAAGACAGTCCTTCGGCTGCTAAACCTCCCTTGCCTTGGGCTTCAGCAACAGACTGAACCGGAATTCTCCAAGATCTGTGGCAGCTACATGACTCCTTCCAGGAGTTCTCACTTCCTCTGCACACTCTCTCACCTGGAGAGAGTCGCTCACAGGCCAAACAACCTGCTTCTTCAACCACAACCACCTCTCTCACCTGGAGAGATTCGCTCACAGGCCTAACAACCTGCTTCTTCAACCACAACCACCTCTCTCATCTGGAGAGAGTGTTGCACATAGGCCCGACAGCCTGCTTCTTCAGCTTCGTTCCAGCACAAGGAGGACAACAAGGATCAACAAGGAATGAATGACGGTAGCCAATCACACTCAGCCAAGGGACTATGTGGCCACAACAACTCACAGTTATAACACACATGTCATAGAAAATTGCTTAGGTTTTACAGAATACGTGGGTTGGTTTCAGAGGTGCGTGGCTATGCATAGGTCCAGTGTAGAGACAAAACGGTTCTCAGGAAGGATTCCAGGGAACTCAGGCGGAGTATGGAAGGTTCAAAAAACGACTCAGGTGATGGATTTTGGGTCTCAGGTGTGTGTGTGAATAGTGCAAAGGATGAATATAGAGGCCATGGAATTCACTATATACACCATTTGACTTTTGGTTCTGGTTTTCAAGATTGCGTGACATGAAAATTAAGTAGAGGTCGTTCACAGACTACAACAATTCAGACAGTCGATGGAAGAATGGAGGATGAACCCCCATCCCAACTCAATTCTTGGGTTAAATTGCATGTGCCTAGGCTGACACATGTCTCCCATGAAGTTGCATGCACTCCATCAAGTATGTGTTCCTATTTGCACATGTTGGGGCTGCATGTGTTGTCTCTCCCAGGACTTAGGATAAAAACATACCTTTCACACCACTTTGGAAGAATAATATATTATTATTCCTAAGGACTTAATCCCTCAAGCTTAGCCCATATTCCTACCTCTCATCCCCCTCTCCCTTACCCATATTGTGGAAGCTTAGTCCCCCATCACTCTTTCTTCGTGGTCGGTCGGCACGCATCAATGTTTATATATTATATTAATGATCGGCATAATTACATATACAAAATCAGGCTCCTGGCCTTAACACTTAGGCTCTCCGGCCTAATAAACACATAATCCAACTAGCTTATCAATACTCAGCTCACCAGCCTACAAAACATGATTACAATTCATAATATAACTGGGGCACTATAGGGGGATATTACAATCCCCTCCCCTTATTTTTGCACTTTCCTCAGTGCAACTCTTTACACAGCATCAGTAAGCTTTTCAAAATCTTCAAAAATAAGCGGGTATTCTACCCATTATCATCCTCATGCTCCCATGTCACGTCCTCGGGACCGTACCAAGTCCATTCGACCTTTACAATCCCTATGGCTCGATTCCGGAGATGTTTGCTTTTCCGGTCCAATATATGCACAGGATGCACTTGGAAGACACCTTCTTGCTCATCCTGAATCACATTCCAATCGATAACATGATTAGCATCAGGTATATATTTATTAAGCAATGAAACATGAAATACATTATGTACATTCATGGATGCAGGTAATGCAATCATATATGCAATTGGCCCAATCCTTTCTAGGATTTCAAATGGCCCACAAAATCTGGCTGCCAACTTGGCGCAGTTTTCTAGCTTCAGGGAAATTATATTAGCTTTTACTTTCAGAAAAACATGATCACCCACTTTGAATTCCCTGTGGATTATGTTCTTATCATCATAACTCCTCTGCTTGTCTTAGGCATCTTTCAAATTCTGCTTAATTTATTGCATTTGTTCTTCCATTTCCTTGAGCAACTCTGGCCCAACTATTTCCCTATCAACTGGATTATCCCAACTCACTGGACTATTGCACTTTCTACCATAAAGTGCTTCAAATGGGCTCATCTTCAACGACGCTTGATACCCATTGTTGTAGGCAAATTATACCAAGTGTAGGTATTATTCCCATTCAGATGGTTTGTCCATCACATACATCCTTAGTATGTCTTCTATCACTTGGTTCACCCTCTTTGTCTGCCCATTAGACTTAGGATGATATGTTTTGTTGAAGTTCAGATTTGTTATGAACCCTTTGAATAACCCCTTCTAGAACTTTGAGGTAAATTTCGGGTCTCTGTCAAACATAATTTTCTTAGGAATTCTCTACAATCGTGCCACTTCCTTCATAAAAATATCAGCAACATTCGTTGCCTTGTGAGTAGTCTTTAACGGAATGAAACGGGCAGCTTTCGTAATCTTGTCCACTACCACCATGATTGAATCATGCTACTTGCCGGTTCTGGGCATTCCCATGATGAAATCCATTATCACCACTTCCCACTTCCACTCAGGAATGGGTAAAGATTGTAGCGACCCTGCTGGATGTCTATGCTCAGCTTTAACCTTCTGGCACTCCATACATCTAGCGATGTATTCTGCAATCTCTTTCTTCATACATGACCAAAAGGAATGGCTCTTGACTGTTGCCATGGTTTTCTGATATACAGGGTGCCCTGCATAAGGCACATTATGCATTTCATGCAAAACCATATGTTTCAAGTCCTGGACATTAGGTATATAAAAAAATTTCTTGTACAGAAGTGTTCCATCTGTTTCCAATTTATAATTTTTCACTTTCTGTGGCATCTCACCTTGTTGTAGCTTTGCTACCAACTCCATGTACTGCAAATATGCATTTGCAGCTTCCAAAATTCTTCCCTTTATAACAGTTCGGTACATGCTAATGGAT
Source organism: Picea engelmannii (assembly GCA_009831015.1). NCBI lineage: Eukaryota > Viridiplantae > Streptophyta > Pinopsida > Pinales > Pinaceae > Picea > Picea engelmannii. Next base: position 64,222 of record ML818836.1, read on the forward strand.
GTAGCATGTAATTTGTGTACTCTTCTGCTGACTGAATCAGCCACTTTATTCTCCTTCCCTTTGATATGCTTGATATCAAAATCGTACTCACACAGAAACTCCAACCACCTACTCTGCCTACCATTCAAGGTTGGAAAATCAAACAAATACTTCAGACCGTTGTGGTCTATTCTCAATTCGAACCTCTTTCCCATGAGGTAATGTCTCCATTTCTTTAGAGCGTGCACTATGGCTTCCAACTGCAAACCATGAGTTGCATAATTCCTTTCGTGCTCTTTTAACTTTTTGGATTCATAACAGATTACGATTCCATTTTGACTGAGGACTCTTCCCAGTCCTTTTTTGCATACATCTGTGCACACCACAAAATATTCATTTGGATATGCAATACTCAGGATTGGAGCACTGGTTAACAGTTGCTTCAATTGTTGGAAGCTTCTCTCACAATCGTTTGTCCACTGAAACTTCTTCTCCTTCCTTTGCAAAGAAGTGATAGGGTGAGCTATCCTCAATAACCTTGCAATAAACCTTCTGTAATAAACAACTAGACCCATAAAGGATCTAACTTCTGTCACATTCTTTGGCGCTGACCATTCTCTGATGGCCTCAATCTTCTTAGGATCTACAGCTATCCCTTCCTTCGAAATAATATTCCCTAAGTAATGGATATGCTCCTGATAAAATGACCACTTTCTCAACTTTGCATACAGTTGGTGCTCTCTTAGCACCTACAACACCATCCTAAGATGTTTTTTATGCTCTTCCTCCGACTTGGAATAGAATTTCATCCAGGAAGACTATGACGAACTTGTCTAGATAGTCCTTTATTACACCATTCATCAGGCACATAAAAACAGTGGGTGCATTTGACAACCCAAATAGCACCATTGTGAACTCATAATAACTATACCTTGTTCTAAAGGTGGTATTGTTGATGTATTCATCCTTTATCCTTACCTGGTGATATCTCGACCTGAGGTCTATCTTCGCAAATATCTTCACATCCTTCAATTGATCGAAGAGGTCATCAATCCTCGGCAAAGGATATTTGTTCTTTATAGTTACTTTGTTCAATTGTCTGAAATCGATACACAATCTCAGTGTTTCATCCTTCTTCTTCACGAACAGGACCAGGGTTCCCCAAGGTGACACACTTGGGTGTATGTACCCCTTCTTCAGAAGTTCTTCAATCTGCAATTGCAACTCTTTCAACTCTGGCGTACTCATTTTGTAAGGAGATTTCGACACTCGAGCTGCTCCAGGCATCAAGTTTAAAGAGAAATCAATATCCCACTTCGGAGGCAGTCCGGATACCTCCTGAAATACATCTTCAAACTCCTTTAGTACCGCATGATCTCCAATATTTGAGATCTCATCCTTAGATTCTTCCTCCACATGGGCCGCAAATAATTGACAGCCTTTTCTATAGCACTTCTTCGGCTGCATTGCTGAGATTTATCTAATAGCAACAGCTCTAGGAATTCCTTGTATTGTTCTTCGATTCTCTTCCTCATCCAGGCAAGTGATTTCCTTATTGTGATAGTCCAAGATGGCATGGTGTTGGCCCAACCAATCCATCCCAATTAGACAGTCATAAGAACCTAGAGGCAGAACATTCAATTCAGCCTTTGTGCTCAATCCATTCATGTCCACGGGACAAGACTTAACCAACTCAGTGACCTTCCTCTTGGTTCCTGTAGCCAGCTGCACTAACCAAGACTTTTCATGTTTGCTTCTCGAAAAATGCAAACTTTCCACCACTCTAGGATCTATATAACTATGGCTAGCCCCTGAATCAATTAAAATAATAAATAGTTGGTTTTTAATCATACCTTCCACTTCAATCATGTGTGATTGATATTCAGCTTGTTATTTTCCAGGGTTGCATAGATCCATGTCCTCCACTGTTTCATCATGTTGTACAATGAGGACAGCTCTCACTTTATCATTTATGTGGAGGAAATATTTGTACCTATGGTTTTCTTTACAACCCCAACATTCCATAGGTGGCAGTATTGGCATTTGCCCACCTACTTCAACCTTCTTGGGCTCTCTAAAAGATGGTTGTCCTTGAGGAATTTTTCTGAAAAAGGGTGGCTTAGTTCCCTTCTTCCTCTGATCCATCTTGAATTTCTTCTTGTCTTCCCAAGCCTTCTGGAAAGTAGGCTTCTATCTTTGCTTCTCATATAAGCATTTCGCTCCTCTTATCGTTTCTTCCATATTTTTTGGGTCATCATACTGGATCTTGTCCCCAGTGGAAGGTGGCAGTCCACTCAGAGACCTTTGAATCTTGACAGTCTCATCCTTGATGAACTGAACATACTTTAGTAATTCCAAAAACCTTCGTTCATATTCATCAATGGTCATGCTGCCCAGCTTGAGTTCAAAGAACTTTCATCTTTCTGTCATAGTATCTTTTAGTCAAGTATTTATTCTCGAAATATCTCTTGAATTTTTTCCAAGTGATATCTTTCTCTCTAATGTGTTGCACCTGCACAAGTTGATCCCACCACATGGATTCCTTTCCCTTCATTTGATACATTGCAATTATTCCTTCTGCGTGAGAGGAATAATTCTACAGTTGGAAATATTTCCTCATCCCAAGCAACCATGTCTCGGCATCTTCCTCCTTCTTATGTTCTCCATCAAACGTTGGAGGCTCAATCTTTTTCATTTCTCCCTTCAGTTCATCCACTCCAGATCTCTTGTGCTTTCTGGTAGGAGATGGCCTTGAACTATTGTGTGCCCTCCTCTTGGAGCGACCTTGGGAGTGATGATGGTGTTTACCAACACCCCTTAATCTTCTTCCCCCAAAAGTCAGGTGACTCCCCCTTTTGCTCGGGTCTCTCTCCTATTCCAACTTCTTTTTTATTCTCTCCAAACTCTTCATCGACTTTAAGTTGAATTCACCTTGTTTTGATCCTGAGATTTCCTGAGCTTTTTGCTATCTGTTCGGTGAGTTTGGGCATCTTTCTGCAATTTTTCAATGATCGTCATCATATTCCCTTCCTTATGTATCTCTTCTCCATTCCCATTGGAGTTCGACCCTTCAACTCCCAAATGAACATCCATCCCTTTAGCTTCGTTCTCTGAACTGGAAGCATTATGTGTCTCTTCCATTTCTTTTGCACTCAGTGGCAATTTTACTCGGTTCTGGCACTCGCTAAACTTCTACAAACACAATGTGTAGACAATCAGAATTTGTCATGTCGTTATTCCTTAACAAATCCCACATCATTCATAAACAAATATGATTTAAGAAAATGTTCATATTTCATGAATTTTTTGAGCTCTGCTCGGTTCTGTAACAATCCTTCGAGCTCTATCCCCTTCTCTATTAATCCCCAACCCACGTGATCACGGGTCGTGACCACTCGCTTAGAAAAAAGGGTGCTTCACGACTTCGTGTTTCGGGAGGTTTCAAAGCACTTCACAACAACTTCCTGAATTCTGGACTAACGAACTCGCGACGTAGGGCAGATCAACCGTCCACGTCTACCCAGCATTCAATGGCTGACACTCGTTGTGGAACCTCAGGCGTCTGAGTTCCGGTACTTTGGGACTTCAGAAGATTTCACATCCGCACACCCCGAACACTTCCAAGTCACCTTAGGTTCATGGAAGGTTTGCACGCAGTTGGTGGTGTATTACAATTTTAAATTACATGTTATATATTTAAGTATGAGAATTTTTTTGCGAAGTAGTGTTTCCCGACAAGTGGGTTGATGGTCGGGGACGTTACAATATGGTATCAGAGCCATGTTTTCAACGCTGAGCCTAGATGGGACGGATAAGTGGTATTTGGACGACCCAAGGTTTCGAGTGGAAATGGTGTTCGGAGGAACCAATTTCAAACCTTAGATATTTTATGAGTGCCAAGGGGTTACATTTGTCGTGTTATGAAGCTCAGGAGGAGTAGCGGTAGAATAAAACCATAGCCGACGTGGTATTTGACCACAGAGAGAGAGTGCTTAACACTTGGGGTGTTGGACCCATAGGATCTGTTCGGATGGAAGGGAAATTCAGTACGACCGTCAGATCTGGAGAAGGTATAAGAGGGTTATCCTGGAATCCCTTCGGAGTTCAGCAATCGGGAGACGCGGGGTGCGCAGAGGCATAAACGCCCAAAACCCAAAAACTTGAAGTCCCGAGGGAGATCTACACGGTAGATATGGATAAAAGAGCTTAACCGTTGGATCAAGCAGAAGAGCAGATTGTAATTTCGGGAGTTCAGTTGTAGGGAGAAGTGGGATGTGTCATTGCACAAACTCCCAATGTCTGAAGTTTCGAAGCAAAAGAGTAGACGTGGTGGGGTCGAATGATGTCGCTAGTATTCCGCCATGTGGCATCCTGTGTGAGCAGGGTTACTGGGGCCCGAGTTTACGTAACGTAGTTATGGGTTGGAGGACCCACAAAGGCATTGATCACGATACATCAAGATCAATGGCCAAGAGACATTGTGGGGACCCAAGTTGCACGGAAGATAATTATCCAAGGCGGTCCTACAACCCAAACCGTGGTTTCACTGAGGGGTTACGTGTCAGTGTCAGAAGAATTGCGGAATGAAGGGCAGGTTACTCCAAAACCACCGTTGCATGCCCCCGCAATTGAAAAAATTTTAAGTGATGTAAGGTAATGACATCACCTAAGGTGACGTGGAAGTGTTCGAGGTGTGTGGATGTGAAATCTTCTGAAGTCCCAAAGTACTGGAACTCAGACGCCTGAGGTTCCACAACGAGTGTCAATCATTGGATGCTGGGTAAACGTGGACGGTTGATCCGCCCTATGTCGCGAGTTCGTTAGTCTAGAATTTGGGAAGTTGTTGTGAAGTGCTTTGAAACCTCCCGAAACGTGAAGTCACGAAGCGCCCTTTTTGCTAAGCGAGTGGTCACGAACCGCGATCACGTGGGTTGGGGATTAAGAGAGAAGGGGTTAGAGCCCGAAGTATTTTTATAGAGCCAAGTAGAGCTCAAAAAATTCATGAAATCTGAACGTTTTCTTACTTTATATTTTTTTATGAATGTTGTGGGATTTGTTAAGGAATAATGGCGTGACAAATTCCAGTTGTCTACACATTGTGTTTGTAGAAGTTTAGTGAGTGCCAGAACCAAGTAGAATTTCGACTGAGTGCAAAAGAAATGGAAGAGACACAGAATGCTTCTAGTTCATAGAACGAAGCTAAAGGGATGAATGTTCATTTCGGAGTTGAAGGGTCGAACTCCAATGGGAAAGGAGAAGGGATAGATAAGGAAGGGCATATGATGAAGATCATTGAAAAATTGCAGAAAGATGCCCAAACTCACTGAACAGATAGCAGAAAGCTCGGGAAAGCTCAGGATAAACAAGGTGAATTCAACTTAAATTTGATGAAGAGCCTAGAGATAATAGAAAAGAATTTGGACCAGGAGAGAGACTCGAGCAAAACTGGGAGTCACCCGACTTCTAAGGGAAGAAGATCAAGGACTGTTGGTAAACACCGCCATCACTCCCAAGGTCTCTCCAAGATGAGGGCACACAGTAGTTCAAGACCATCTTCTACCAGAAAGCACAGGAGATCTGGAGTGGATGAAATGAAGGGCGAAATGAACAAGATTGAGCCTCCAACGTTTGATGGAGAACATAAGAAGGAGGAAGATGTCGAGACATGGTTGCTTGGCATGAGGAAATATTTCCAACCGCAGAATTATTCCTCTCATGCAAAAGGAAGAATTGCAATGTATAAAGTGAAGCGAAAGGCATCCATGTGGTGGGATCAACTTGTGTAGGTGCAGCACATTAGAGAGAAAGATATCACTTGGAAATAATTCAAGAGATATTTCAAGAAGAAATACTTGACTAAAAGATACTATGACATAATGATGAAAGAGTTCTTTGAACTCAAGCTGGGCAGCATGACCATTGATGAATACGAACGAAGGTTTTTGGAATTACTAGAGTATGTTTCGTTCATCAAGGATGAGACTGTCAAGATTCAAGGGTATCTGAGTGGACTGCCACCTTCCATTGGGGACAAGATCCAGTATGATGACCCAAAAACTATGGAAGAAACGATAAGAAGAGTGAAATGCTTATATGAGCAGCAAAGAGAGAATCCTACTTTCCAGAAGGCTTGGGAAGACAAGAAGAAATACAAGATTGATCAGAGGAAGAAGGGAACTAAGCCACCCTTTTTCAAAAACAATCATCAAGGAAAACCATCTTTTAGAGAGCCCATGAAGGTTGAAGTAGGTGGGAAAATGCCAAGACCGCCACCTATGGAATGTTGGGGTTGTAAAGAAAACCATAGGTACAGATATTTCCCCCATGGAAATGATAAAGTGAGAGTTGTCCACAATGTACAGCAGGCTGAAATAGTGGAGGACATGGGAAGTAGAATTCCAAGGATCTACGTAGCCCTGGACAACAAGCAAGTTGAATATCAGTCGCACATGATTGAAGTGGAAGGTATGATTAACAACCAACCATTTACTATTTTAATTGATTCAGGGGCTAGCCATAGTTATATAGATCCTATAATGGTGGAAAGTTTGCATTTGTCGAGAAGCAAACATGAAAAGTCTTCGTTAGTGCAGTTGGCTACAGGAACCAAGAGGAAGCTCACTGAGTTAGTTAAGTCTTGTCCTGTGGACATGAATGGACTGAGCACAAAGGATGAATTGAATGTTTTACCTTTAGGTTCTTATGACTGTCTAATTGGAATGGACTAGTTGGACCAGCAACATGCCATCTTGGACTGTCATAATAAGGCATTCACTTGCCTGGATGAGGAAGAGAATCGGAGAACAGTCCAAGGAATTCCCATAGTTGTTGCTATCAGAGAAATCTCAGCAATGCAGCTGAAGAAGTGCTACAAAAAAGGTTGTCAATTATTTGCAGCCCATGTGGAGGAAGCATCTAAGGATGAGATCTCAAATATTGGAGATCATGCGGTACTAAAGGAGTTTGAAGATGTATTTCAGGAGGTACCTCCGAAGAGAGGTATTGATTTCTCTGTAAACTTGATGCCTGGAGAAGGTCCAATTTCGAAATATCCTTACAGAATGAGTACGCCAGAGCTGAAAGAGTTGCAATTGCAGCTTGAAGAACTTTTGAAGAAGGGGTACATATGCCCAAGCGTGTCACCTTGGGGAGCCCCGGTCCTGTTCGTGAAGAAGAAGGATAGAATGTTGACATTGTGTATCGATTTCAAACAATTGAACAAAGTGACTGGAAAGAACAAGTATCATTTGTCGAGGATTGATGACCTCTTCGATCAGTTGAATCATGTGAAGATATTTTCGAAGATAGACCTCAGGTCGAGATATCACCAGGTAAGGATAAAGGATGAAGACATCAGCAAGACCGCCTTTATAACAAGTTATGGTCATTATGAGTTCACAGTGGTGTTGTTTGGGATGTCAAATGCACCCGATGTTTTTATGTGTCTGATGAATGGTGTATTCAAGGACTATCTAAACAAGTTGGCATAGTCTACCTGGATGACATTTTGGTGTATTCCAAGTTGGAGGAAGAGCATGAACAGCATCTTAAGATGGTGTTGCAGCTGCTAAGAGAGCACCAACTGTATGCCAAGTTGAGCAAGTGCTCATTTTATCAAGAGAAAATCCATTACTTGGGGCATATTATTTCGAAGGAAGGGATAGTTGTAGATCCTTAGAAGATTGAGGCCATCAGAGAATGGTCAGCACCAAAGAACATGACAGAAGTCAGATCCTTTATGGGTCTAGCTGGTTATTACAAAAGGTTTATTGTAGGGTTCTCGAGGATAGCTCACCCTATCATTTCCTTGCAAAGGAAGGAGAAGAAGTTTCAGTGGACAGAGGATTGTGAGAGAAGCTTCCAGCAATTGAAGCAACTATTAACTAGTGCTCCAATCCCGAGGATCACAGATCCAAATGAATATTTTGTGGTGTGCACATATGCATGGAAATAAGGAATGGGAGGAGTCCTCGGTTAGAATGGATTTGCAATCTGCTATGAATCCAGAAAGTTGAAAGAGCACAAAAGGAATTATGCAACTCATGATTTGGAGTTGGCAGCCATAGTGCACACTCTAAATAAATGGAGACATTACCTCATGGGAAGGAGGTTCGAACTGAGAAAAGACCACAACGGTCTAAAGCATTTGTTTGATTAGCCAACCTTGAATGCTAGGCAGAGTAGGTGGCTAGAGTTTCTGTGTGAGTATGATTTTGATATCAAGCATATCAAAGGGAAGGAGAATAAAGTGGTTGATGCACTCAGCAGAAGAGTACACAAATTACATGCTACAGCCATTAGCATGTACCGAACTGATATATAGGGCAGAATTTTGGAAGCTGCAAATACAGATTTGCAGTACATGGAGTTGGTAGCAAAGCCACAGCAAGGTGACATGCCATAGAAAGTGGAAAATTATAAATTGGAAACAGATGGAACACTTATGTACAAGAACAAAATTTATATACCTAATGTCCAGGACTTGAAACGTATGATTTTGCATGAAATGCATAATGTGCCTTATGCAAGGCACCCTGGATATCAGAAAATCGTGGCAACAGTCAAGAGCCATTACTTTTGGCCAGGTATGAAGAAAGAGATTGCAGAATACATCGCTAGATGTATGGAGTGCCAGAAGGTTAAAGTTGAGCACAGACACCCAGCAGGGTTGTTGCAACATTTACCCATTCCTGAGTGGAAGTGGGAAGTGGTGACAATGGATTTCATCACGGGATTGCCCAGAACCGGCAAGCAACATGATTCAATCATGGTGGTAGTGGTGGACAAGCTTACGAAAGCTACCCATTTCATTCCGTTAAAGACTACTCACAAGGCAGCGAATGTTGTTGATATTTTTATGAAGGAAGTGGCACGTTTGCACACAATTTCCAAGACAATTGTGTTTGACAGAGACCCGAAATTTACCTCAAATTTCTGGAAAGGGTTATTCAAGGGGTTCGGAACGAATCTGAACTTCAGTACAGCTTATCATTCTGAGTCTAATGGGTGGACAGAGTGGGTGAATCGAGTGATAGAAGACATACTAAGGATGTATATGATGGACAAACCATCTAAATGGGAAGACTACCTACACTTGGTAGAATTTGCCTACAACAATGGGTATCAAGCATCGTTGAAGATGAGCCCATTTGAAGCACTTTATGGTAGAAAGTGAAATACTCCAGTGAGCTAGGATAATCCAACTGATAGAGTAGTAGTTGGGCCAGAGTTGCTCAAGGAAATGGAAGAACAGATGCTAAAAATTAAGCAGAATTTGAAAGTTGCCCAAGTCAGGCAGAAGAGTTATGTTGATAAGAACATAATCCACAGGGAATTCAAAGTGGGTGATCATGTTTTTCTGAAAGTAAAGCTAACAGGAGTTCCTTGAAGCTGGGAAACTGCGCCAAGTTGGCAGTCAGATTTTGTGGGCCATTTGAAATCCTAGAAAGGATTGGGTCAGTTGCATATATGCTTTCATTACCTACATCCATGACTGTACATAATGTATTTCATGTTTCATTTCTTAAGAAATATATACTTGATGCTAATCATGTTATCGATTGGAATGTGATTCGGGTGGAGCAAGAAGGTGTCTTGCAAGTGCATCATGTGCGCATATTGGACCGGAAAAGCAAACAGCTCTGGAATCGAGCCATGGGGCTTGTAAAGGTCCAGTGGACCTGGTACGGTCCTGAGGACGCGACATGGAAGCATGAGGATGTTATGCGGGCAGAATACTTGCATCTTTTTGAAGATTTTGAAAAGCTTGTTGATGTTATGTAAAGAGTTGCACTGAGGTTAAATGAGGATATATGTAGATAAAGTGTTATTGTAATTTGTTGAAAAACTAGTAAGTGAACCCATGGTTGTGTATAATTTATGTGTGACCTCCAAGATATCATGTGTGGTCCATTAAAGTCTTATAATTGGAATCTTTAGATACCATTGAAGGAAGATAGTACTCCAATTTAACCATACAATATATTGCATTTTTTTGTTATCCAAAAACATTCTATGGAGTAGTCTAAGAAGGTCAATGTACACTATTGTATGGAGGAATTAGTTTGTATTATAGTTAGGGGTGTTGTTCTTGAGATATCATTTTCTTGTAGTTGAAGGTGTCGTGGTTTATGCATTCTCTAATTGTTGTTGCTTGTTCTACTTCAATTATTTGATGTCCCTAGGCTTGGATTAAAATTTGTTTGCATTCATTTCCATAATTATTGCAAATCTTTTGATTTAGGGAAGGATCAAATGAGACCTAAAAGATGAAGCTTGGATTTCTTTAAAGGCAATTATTATAATTTTATCTCCATATTTAAGGAAATTTTGAATACCTTCTCTAAGGAAGAAAAATGAATAAAATCCAGTTTTTGAGGATACATGAATAGGCTTGGCTTCTAATAATTTTAAGCTACAAAATCTCATATAAATCACACATAACTAACTTAATAAAAGCTAGTTAAACTCATCAATATATTATTAAATTGATTGCCCATATGTTATTAACATCGATCTTGATCGCTAATTAGGATGTTCTATTTTTAATGGATATTTTTTAGCACCAACTTGTGTTAGTATCCTTGTTCTAAGAAAAAAAAATTCTCATAAGTCGATTTATTCAATTGACTAATTGACTTATTAAGAGCTAAAAAAAAATTAATTAAATTTAAGAGCTATTTTTACTTTGATTTTAGAAACATGATTTTAAAATTTTCTTTAGAATTTTCTAGTTTTTTATCTCTAATTTTATTACAAAATTGTACTATAAATGTATGTTATATAATGAAAAAAAATGATTTTAAAACTCTTTCCAAATTTTTTTGTTTCATTGCAAATTTATTAATAGTACCAAATCTTTATTATTGGCTCATCTTTGAATTATTTGAAGTCAACCTGATTCAAGTACCAAATCCAAAAATAGTTGATTTTAAACCTGTTACCATAATGAATTAACTCGGTAGTGGTTCATCTATGTCCTTATCATGAGGTTGATAATGATAATGATTTGTACATATAAATGCTTTTACAAACAGTTTGTCATAACTAATTTTTCAAAAAATAATCATAAAATCATCTAAAATTAAAATTCATCTCCACAACTTTTATCAAAATTAAACTTGTTTAATTGTTAAAAAAAATAAAAAAAAAATCTCAAAATAAATACATGAAAAAGATTGAATAATTGAATACAAATAATATTTTATCATTTAATTCAAAATTTAAATTGAATTTTATCCTTAAATATAAAATCTATCCATAAAACTATTATTTTATAGTTTAATTTAAAATTTAAATTAAATTTTATTCTTAAACATAAAATCTATCTATATAAAACTCCACAAATTTTAAAAAAAATAAAATATAAACCTTAAAAAAATTTATCCTTAAATATAAAATCTATCAATAAAACTATTATTTTATAATTTAATTTAAAATTTAAATTAAATGTTATCCTTAAACATAAAATCCATCCCTATAAAACTGCACATAAAACTCCACAAATTTAAAAAAAAAAATTTACAAACCTTAAAAGATCAAACAATCATCATGTACGATTTATTTTTTTTTGGTAATAACCTTATTCTTTCCTCAAATTTGATTATGTTCTACAAGTGGTCTCCTATTTGACACGGAGAATATGTATACTTTTCCATATAAAATATAAAGTTTTTTTAATTAAAAAATATAAAATATAATTTTTTTTAGAAAAATATAAAGTTTTTTTAATTAAAAAAAATATAATTTTTTTATGGTGATTTTTTTTAATGGAAAAAACATTATATTTTTTTTATTGTAATAAAAATTCAAATTATCTAAAATATTAAGTTGTGATATTTTATTAAATTTATGTAATGTATAAAATAAAATAAAAAAAAATTCAGGGAATCTATACTCACAATTACACAAGTTTCCTCTCACCAAAAAAAATTCATTTATTGTTAAATATATGAAATATATATAAAATATTATAAACATGAAAATGTAAAGATCACACAAATTCCAATTTCTACTGCAACTTAAAGCATTCATAACTGTTAAACTCCAAATTCTGTTAGCCTTTAGAATCAAAACAAATTTAAGTAATAAAAACATATATCTAAATAAAGAAATGGAAGCATCTTTATGAAGAGGCACTCTCTTCTCGTCCTATGTTTTCCTGAAAATAACAATGCAACATGTCATCATTTCAGATAGATTCATTTTTTTTAAACAGCAGATAGCAAAATTGGATAATAATTATTATTATCCAAAATTGTAAACACAAAGAGAAAGAAACAGACCACTTCACACTCACCTATCCAGCGGCCCATGGAGATGATGTTGAATGCTAGGCTTTTTCCTATGTTCATCTTAAGAAATGCCTCCCTTCATTCACCTTCTCCATTGTCAGGCATAACCAGAAACAGACTGCACACAGAACATACAATTTTCATTATTAACTAGGTAGTAAAAGCCAAAGCATACAATGTAGGTTACAGGACATAACAAGGGAGGAAAAGAGTAGACAAAGACTAAAAATATTAAAAAAAAAATAGAAACATAACAGGGAGAAAAGGGTAGACAAAGACTAAAAATATTAAAAAAAAATAAAACCAAACGGTTAACATAATGAAAACTCAAACATAATATTAAATTAAATTATATTGCTACTTCAAAAATAGAACTTAAAAGAAATTAAAGGGAAAAAGGCAAAAAGAAAGTAACGAGAGGGAAGTACCTACATGGAGAGTCTCTCTTATCATCCCTGCATTGTTGTTAGATTTCTTCCATGGAATTCACAAGGCCACACATCATGACATATTATATTTTACCCATGTGTTTAGCCTATATATACCTATATCTAATATATACTAAATATATTTAAATGAAAAATAAACATATTTAAATATACTTAATATATTTAAATGAAGAATAAACATAAACACACATACCTAATATATTTAAATGAAGAATAAACATATTTTGAATAAATAATCAACAAGTAATAAGTGAAATACACATTCAATAGTAGTAACCACTATTTTAATTTTTTCAATGGGATTAAGTTTGAGTAATAAAGAGGAAAATATAATATTCTCTATACCCATCTTCAAATACCATTTGTGACATGTTCATTTTTATCTGTTATTCATTAAAACCCTCAATTTTATTCTTACCTATACATTGACTAGTAGGAACATGACAACATGCAAAAGAAACAATGTTCTAACTAGTGTCATAAACAGAAATGTAATTAGGACTTTGTTATACTAAATGTTACAACTTTGAGTATTAGATTTCAAATGTTCAATCATAAACTACTTCTTAATTGTATTTTTTTCAAATCCATTGTGCTTTCTTCTAAACTAGACAATCTATTTTTAAATGGAGAGATTTCCCTCTTCTTCAAGCTAATGTTTTTAGTGGAAACATTTCCCTCTTCTTCAAGCTAATTTTTTTTAGTGGAAATAGTTCCCTCTTTCATGTGATAAAATATTCATTATCTCTAACTCTTAAAAAAATGAAACTAGGAAAATTATGTTAATAATAAAAATTTGTAGCTCAGCTAAATGAAATTGATACATCAATGTGTATGTCTTCAAGTTTCAAACAAGATAAACAATTCCATGCCAAAATAAAAAATGTACATGAGCATGTTGACAAAAATTCCTAGTATTTACTACTACTGTACATTCTAAACAAAGTACCTAATATGCAAATAACTTTAGAAAACATAAGATTATTAGAAAATGTGGCGGCTTGCAGCCTCTTCCAGACCCATATTCGTTGGAAAAGACTCATGTTCCATTATCTCCGTATCCTTAAAGAGTTGGTGCACCATGTCCTCCTCTTTTAGTTCTCCACGAGTTGAATTAAAAAACACCCTTTGTTTGGATGCTCTATAATAAGCATCTTTGTTCAAGTTGACAATTAAGTTTCTTAACAGCCACATTCAACCTTAAGGATAGCAATTTGTTGTTTTAATTGAACTATAGAATGCATTATGGAAGCAATTTGGGAAATTATATGTTGTTCATTGTCATGGACCTTGGTTGTGACAGTGAATATGGAATCCTTGTTACCTTGAATCATTTCCTCATGAATCCTTATAATTGTCATAATCTCTTGTAGTCATCTATAATCCATATGTGAAATTACAGTCACATGGAACCTCTTTAAAATGAGATGTTGGAGACCACTTAGTAAACAAAACGTAGCATCAAACCCAATATATCCTTTGCAACACCAGCAAAGTCCATGGGAATATTAATCCAAATACCATGATAAACAACCCAATCTTTAAATTATAAGAACCAAAGGAGATATTTTCATACACGGTGAAATTATTCCACTAGGGACAGTCCACCCAAAACAATTGTGCATCCAAACCAGAGAAATCAAAACACTGAGCACGCTGAGTCTACAAAATCATGAAACCAAAAGCTAAGAACAGACAAAGAAAAGGGAGAATAGTCMTCCAATTCACCAACCTAGTAGAAAGAGTTGACCTAGAGAGCACAWCTACATAATCCTGGTGACCATTGATGAACAAGGGAGGTGTCCCATGAGCCTTCATGTTCTCCACATAGCAGAGAACCATAATCACACCTTGATTGGAATATAAGACCAACACACCTTCAAAATTACAATTCTCTACCAAACTAAAAATGCAAGAAGGAGGATTTGGTCTCATCATATTTGTTTCTATGCTTTGGTATTGGGATTGGAGCATGATTGAAACGTGGTTTATTAAAATTGATGTACTTTACATTGAGTGCTTGGAGATACTTATGATATAGTTTGATAGCCTAATGAACCATTATCCCTTAAAACCCTCGTTCCCAATCTAGAAGATTCATTATCGATAGAGACAGTGACATTGTTGTTCTCCCTTAGGACCTGCAAATAGGTTATCTTTTGAAACCTAGAAGTCTCTTGAGAAACCCAAGCCAAAATTGACTCAAGATTGTAATCAACTAGAAAGGAATTTTTGTTCATCAACTAAATTATGGAATTTGAATAACCTACCACTGTGAGGGAATGGATATGTAAATCCAATTCCATTCTCAATGCTTGTAGTTATGCATATGTTTTAGCCTATTTGTTGGAGGAAATTCCAAGTCCCCAAGCGTAGAATAGTTTTTCTTTTCCTCTGGGATCAATGAATATCCCCTTCATTCCTGCCCACCGCCTGCCACTCTTGTCTTCTAACCTTCAAAATATGCGTGCAATGTACCAAGATAAAAAAAAATAGCCAAATGTACACTAAAAATGCCAAATATATTGGAACGACACTTAGTATTACAAAGTTATATGAAAACCTGGCTATAAAATAATAGCCAAAATACGCAAATAATTTCAAATATATGGGCACACCGCTCCAAAGTATTACAAAGTTATAAGAAAACCTAAGACATCAATATATAGAGGAAACACCTCTTCATAATATACGAATAACTCTTTATTATATCTATTTAATCTTTGTCATTGAAAGTGTTATAAAACACCTCTTCAAATACATGAACAACTTTTTATTATATCTTTTAATCTTTCTTTTTGAAACACCTCTTCATAATATACGAATAACTCTTTATTATATTTGAAAGTGTTATAAAACACCTCTTCAAATACATGAACAACTTTTTATTATATCTTTTAATCTTTCTTTTTGAAATAGTGCTATAGTTTTATTTTTCTCTAAGGGAAAGAAATCATAGTTTCTATTCATAAAATAAATGTGAATCACATTATTCATGTGCATATAGTACGGTTACATAGATATGCTTGTTAAATTTTAGACCGAGCACCTAGTAAATTATTTCATAATAAACCCTTTATGTAATAATTTTAAAAAGCAGATTTACAGAATAATAAACACAACTGAGTTTTAATGATCTAAATGAATAAATCAGTGGAAGCACAACGGGAAATCAAACACATTTTCTCACATAATTTTATGGGTTAATACCCCTTTAAAAATCTCTAAGGGAAAACCATAACTGTGATGATTTTATTAATATTAAATATGGGCTCCCATATTGGGATAATGGCCTACCTGTGGAATAACACAAAACAACAAGATAGTCTATCCTAACACACCTCAAGATCTGTCTTTCGATCTTTTTGGATTCTACTCCTTTGTTTCCCCTTGCTCCTTTCCTCGGACCCTACCCCTTCACACTTGGATGAAATTCCTTCTCTACCCAATCAGTGAGATATCACTATATCACTCTATGTGTGTCTTCTCCTCTCACCTAGGCCACCTTTTACAATCTTTAGTTTACTCGAAATCCAAACCCTTAGATCTCCAAAGTGACCAATGGATGAGATTAGATATCACCTTCACTTTATGATCTAATGGCTAGAATTTAATTTAACTCACTAATTCCAAATACTTAGGAATTTGACTTAAATTAAACTCTATTAATTATAAAAGTTCATTCACTTTAATAATCACTTTATTAAAGTGAATCTCCTAAGTCTTGAGAGGCATTAAGGATGACTTCCACATGTTACACACAAAATCGATGTGGAAGTACTTTTCCGATGCTACAAACATCAACACTCCCTCTTAGCAAGGAAGATACTTCTCAAAGAGCCACCTGGAACTTGTTCTCACTCCGAACCTGGTACAATTTCGCACACATCATCCTACACACTGGCATCACTCTAACCTTGTTGGTCATCTCCTCCCTGAAAACAAAAAGTCTCATAATTGATGACGCTACACATTAGTTCCCTGAAGTATGAAAACTTCTTTGAAGGCCCTCTCTCCATGTTTGTACTCATAGGAGTCGCCTCCTGCTCCTGAGCATCCATAAATGTCATCTCATACAAAATAAGTCTCATGAAAGAACTGGATGGGACTAACTCCCTCTTACCATCTAAAGGTTGACTCCTCACACTGGAAGTATGAGAACTCTAGTCACCCTTAGGAGCCTCCGGCTCCTCATCCTCTGTCACTAGCATCAATCCATGATTTAATTTCCCCATATATCCTCCTACAGATTGGCCCTGCAACCTATATAACTTTATCTCTCTAACACCAAGAACTTGAGTTGAGTCTATGCCAGATCGCTTTAGCCAAATAAGATCCTAACCATGTTGGAAAGCGATGGTGTATCCATTGTCCTCCATTATCAAAAAT
>ML818837.1:26084-36939 GCA_009831015.1 Picea engelmannii
AAATTGTATTTTGTTATATACTTTCAAAAAATAAATGGGGCTCTAGAGGCCATGTGTCATTTACTACATAGATACCACCTATGCTTCATGTTGTTTGCCACATCTCCATTGCAGTTTCTATCTACCTCTGCTACTTTTTCCTAACCCAATTCAACCCGGCAAGGACTACGTTGCGAGACAACCTTGTTTATATGGTTAGAGATAATTTAGATATATCATGATAAACACACAAATAACAATATCGTATTCTATTTTAGTTACCATGTACCTTACTCACTTTTTATCAACTTTAAATTCATTTTACCTTATAATTTGTACTTACCAACGCGTGTTAACTTTATATCCACTTTAGCTTATAATTTGATAGGTTATGATTTAGTGGTCGACAATGCACTTTGTTATGCATATATTAAGTATAATTATTGGTGAGAACGTTCGAATGATTTATTGGTAATCCTGACAATCATGTGCAGTAAATATGTGCAAAGAGATCTAACTGGATTGCATCAACATCAAGCTACATAAAATTCGCTATAACTCGAAACAATATATGCATCGTCAAATATGTATGAAGAGATCTAAGTTCTAACTACACAAACATAATTTTTTAACTATCGATGACTACTTCTTGAACCCACAATGAAATGTTAAGTATTTCACAATTTCCCTTCTCTCACTCCTCATTTATGGAATCCTAGATTACACAAGAGTCTTCCTAGTGAATCTTTTAATATTAATATTATATTTTTTCTTTGAAATTTAAGTAAAAATTTTAGATGAACATTTTCTATTTGTAATTTATATAAAAAAGTTTAAAATAATTATACCATTTCAACCTTTAAGCTTTAACCAAGTAAATATAATGTTTTAACAAATATTATAACCATATTATACAACTTACTTTTCAAAGTAAATGGGCATTCATATTATATAGCTTTTAGTTTTCATTGTAAATTAATCTTTTCACTTGGCAAGATTCTGAATTGACCATGTAATTGTAAGTTAATATTTTCACTTTACTAGATTTTGAATGGACAATATATAATTACTACTCTATATGGATGCTTATAATATTTAATTACTATCTGCCTGATAGAGTGACCATGTCTTCCTCAGACATATGTTTTGCAGCAAAATTTTGTGACCATTCATATTCCACATCAAACCTTCGACTCTAAAGTTTTAAATAAAATGCGCATAGGCTTTGAAAGGATATCCCACATTGATTGCCTGCGGGCTAGGAAACACACAGGTTTTCATGTTGCGTACATAATTTTGTGCACTAAGAATATGAATGCAGGGTTACTTTACAACCTGACGCTGCGAGTAAAATTGAAAAATACCATTATCATGTCATACAGATCAAATAGCATTTTGGTAATATTGTTTTGTCCTCTCTGAGTATTGTTGTCATGTCCAACGTTTTCAACTTGGACTTTAGATTACTGTGCCCACGGGACTTTGGATCACCCTTTTCCATGTTATCACGAAACAAACAAACTCAATCAAGAGAGAAAATGACAACATTTGTTTGCACAACCCTCAATCTTAGCCATTAAATGATATATTTGAACCTTTAGCAAACAATCTGGAGAAGCAGTTGGCTAGTTGTGGACTTCTAAATTCCATACGGTGAGACAAGCAGCAGTGGAAATTTGCAGTTTTGAACCGCACGGATGATTACAGAGATAAAAGTTATATCCAACGTACCAAAGAAAAGTTATTTCACACCCATGTTTAATTCTAATGAAACAAAAGAAGATTCTATTGATAGTGAAATCTAAATATTACAAACAGTCGACACATAACAGACCGTCACTGGAATTGCAGAGGGTTTATATAATAAGCCCTCAACTATTTTAATCTAATTTATAGACACTTCAGAACATAACTATTGGATCCCCGCTTGCTAAAACAAAGCCTTCAGTGCACAAGCTGCCATTCAAGTTTCAGTTCCAAGTCACCAGAGTGAACACGATCCAAATTCAAGCACACGTCCTGAACTATTGGACCATCTTGTTGGACGATGTGACTAATTTTAACCAGGTTACTATCAGTGGATGGAGGCACAAGAGGCTTTAGGTCATATTCAACTTTTCCCATGAAGTCATCGCATGTGAATCGATCCTTATCCCACACTTCCTGCAGAATCCAAACAATCGTTCAACAAAGATATTTAAATTTTCAAAGCATTCAGAGTTTTCCAAAGATGTTTCTTTCACAACATTTGTATAAATATATAGACCACGCAAGGAAGTATAAGCCTTCGATTTAAATGGGATACCGCAGTGAGTGAGAAATGATCACGATCAGAAACATTCGCTATATTGAATGTCAGGTCTTGATTCCAAACTGGGTTAAGGTTCCTTTGTATCACACAAGTCTTCTTAGTCTGAGAGCGAAAAAAAAAATATACACGTAATAAGTATTGGGTAGCAAAGCCAAAATCCTTTCCCCAAAAAAAATTCTTTGGGCATGCCTATAATGACAGACCTTTATGTGAAATGCGAATTACAGTTACTGTATTATATCCAGCTAACTACTGGTAATGTTAATATGTAAGGCCGGTAGGTTGAGAGATTACGGACTTGTCAGATCTGACAAAATTATGTGCGCAACATGAAAACCTGTGTGTTTCCTAGCCCATAGGCAATCAATGCGGGATATCCTTTCACTCCTGAAATGTCCTTGGGACTTAGGCCAGGCCTATGGGGGGGCTGAAGCGATGCCCGACATCACCCTAGCCCCCTCGCGGGCCTGGCCCAAGTCCCGTGGATGTTTCAGGAGAATCCATAGATACTGAGGGAGTTTCTCAGTGGCACTTGATGATGAGAATCACGTTTATATGGGTTAGAGATGACAACAAAGATTACTGGGAATTAGAGCATGTTTGGGATGGCATGGATATGCAACACTTAGATGACATAGGACTGTCAGACCAAGAATGGTGTCAAATGAATTATAATGGTGAAAGGCACATCACGTTTGAAATGATGGAAAATGTTAATATTGTTTTGGTGTAAACTATACTCATCTGGAGCTATCCCAACGGAAATGTGGGGAGTTAGCAAATTGTGTGGGCTGGCAGGTTTGCAGATTCTCAACAGAGTTCAATCTTCACCAACTGTTCTTATTTCAAAGGAGTTAGCATGCACAAGTGAAGTCTGGGACGATGCCGGTAATCGCCAGCCTCCATGGCCAAGCCCTGGGCGCAACAGAGAACAATACACTTGGCTTTTGTGGCTATTTCCATTTCCCTGTATGTATACACTGGAATACTTGGTGGACCACCAGGGGTAGACAACAACAATTTTGTTCTTTTCCTCATCTTGAATGTGCAATGGGACTGGTAACAGATGTAGAGAAATAAGATTCCCACCACCGTAGTGCTTCCTGCCATGACCGTTGAATATCAAACCAAAGAGAAAATCAAACCAAAAGGAACGAGTCCTGTTTTATAAAACCAAGAAGAAAATCAAACTGAAAGGAACGAAAGCTTGGTAAACATTTTTAAGGGTGATAAAAAAAATTAAATTGATATATAAAACAATCTCGATTCCAACTGTCCCAATTCTTGATGATAACATCATGCAATCTCTAATTTCAATTTCTGACATAAGTAACAATTTCCGAAATTTGAATATAGCATCATGCAGATCTCCAATTTCAATTTCTGATGTAAGTAACAATTTTCTAAAGTTCCAATTTCTGATATAAGTAACAATTTCCTAAATTTGAAGGATGATTTATTATGTAAAGTATGAATAACACAAGTTATATTTTAATAAGTAACAATTTTTCAAATTTGAATATTAATTTGTTGTGTAAAGTATACAAAACACAATTTATAAACTCTATAGCAGAGACTACATACATAGTACATGTTATAAATTCTATAGCAGAGGTCCAGCTACACGTGTTAACTCACCGGTCATATGGATTATTTGGAAGTTCTATCACACTCGAGAGTATTCATAATATCACATGGAAAGACCGAAATGCATAAATCTATAGACAAATTCTTCCATCAATGTAGAAATATGTCTCTTTTCAGAAACAATAATAAAAATGGATTCAAAGTTAATTAAAAGTTTGTTGGAACTTACAACATATTACAATGACATCTTTTGAGTTTTTTCCACGGTTTCGAGACAGGTTTCCAGACGTCCTACTGGCCGATACTAGAACAAGAATGGATTATATGCTACACAAAGCCTATATGATGAAATGATGACAATTTATACAACAATTTATACAACTAGTCAACCAAAACATTTGAGATGAAACATGAGAGAAGTAGGCCAAATGTACAAATTAAATGTAACAAGAAAATGATCACAATCCTTACCAGTTAAGCACAAGTGAAAAATGGCTTTCAAACACAACAGCATTCGACAATTTCAAAGTCACTAAACCTATAAACTGTAAATAGATGAAATTCTGTGGCTATTAACAGCGTTTCCAAGATATTTCTCAATTTCCAGGGAGGAATATTTCCTGGATTGATGATTATTCATCTTATTATTCACATTCAAATTAACATTATTGATTATTCATCTTATTATTGATGATTATTCACATTCTCTGTTGTGCCCGGGGCTTGGCCATGGAGTCTGGTGATGCCCAGCCTCCATGGCCAAGCCTCGGACACAATAGAGAACAATAGATATCGTAGTAGGAGGCTTGGGCTTCGGCTCCTTATTCCCATAAATGTCGTTGAGGTTCAAAGCGACAAACTTATTATTCCCTCTTCCCATTCAAATTGTCACAACCACCCAGATCGAGCTCGAGATCAATATCCCCTCCGGAAATCAGTGACGAATCTGCACTGTGTGCCTTTCATATTCTCATGTCGAATTGATCTCGAACGCTTCGTGAAAAATATGAAGAAATGATAGAAATACAGTCGAAAAAGTCGAAACCCTTCCGAAAAATCAAGCGGTGATATTGATGATAGAGTAAGGAGAAAGTTGAAGGTGTAGAATTACGAATCCATACTTGTAAATTAATACTATTCTCTCATTTCATTCCTTTAACCATTTTGGGAAGTCGGTTTGGCAACCTCCAATGTGATGGTGAGAAGTTTAAAGATTATAGTGTCTTGGTGGGAAAAAAATATTTTCGTGGGAAATATTATTATAGTAATTTCAACCAATAGGGTTGAGAAACTTAATGGTTTTTCTTAAACTTCTCGATCGATAGCCTCTTCACCATTGGGAGCAGCGTATTCATAGGTAAGAAGAAAACCTTCAAAGTTTCCTTGTTTTGAAGAACAAATCCGTGGCTACAATCTCTATAAGGTGGAAACTCTAGAGACATTAGGGTTTATTGGTAGACTCCTAGAACTTTGAGAGTTTATTGAGTTTGTTCTCTGGTCTCTAGGGATGGTCATGGAGGTTACCTTCGGGGTTGGACAAACTATAACTAGGAAACTACGTTAGGATCACTTGACTTTCCATATTTTGAGGAAGGTATGGTTAAGTTTCATTTTCAATTCACACAAGGATGCAATAAGGATCCTAGGTGCTAGATGTTTTAGACTCATGTCTTTCAAGCTCACAATTATGGAATCCTTGTTTTGACCGTTGTCTAGAGGTGATGAATATGACCCTCATCTAGGAAAATCTTCTATTCTCCCCCCTAGAGATATGGAATGACAAATTTCCATGGGATAATAAAACCATTAGCAACAACTATTGGATGGAGTATTATTCACCACTTTTTTTCTTATTCAGTAATAAGATTGATTTGGCACTGATGAGTGTAGGTAGGTCTCACATTCTCTTTAAGTCGAACCTAGCCACAACCTCCACTCTTAGAAACCAACCAAACGAATATGTTTGGAATCAATTTACAAACCCAATGGCAATTCATCCATTCAGTTTTCAAATCAATTAGAGATTCAATTCTAAAGGGATTCAACTTGTTTATTGGTTTCCCAGTGGTATCCTTCCCATGCCAGCGTCACTGTGTGGTGTGTTGGGCATACCTATGACCCTAACTGTTACAAACCCTAACTACTATTTGTTGAACAAAATTCCTTTTCTATCATGTCCATCCCTAGTAATTTCTCTGATCAATGCAAACCTCTAATTCATTTTCTTCATTACCTTTAAAGAACATATCTAAACTATCCTTATAATAGAGGAAGAAAAACATGTAAATGTTCCGCTGCCCTTATCTTCACTTAGATGCTGGAGAAAAAATGGATTGCACTTACCTAAATTATGTTCTCTAAATTTGATCATAAATTTATATCATGTTCGCCAAAAAAATTTACATCAGCAAAACAAAGGGATGGAAGGGTATATGCAATAGAAGTTANNNGCTTCCTCTAAACTACTAATGCAACCTAGACAAAAGATGATTCTTATAATTCTATTCTTGTCAATGCAAATGATGGAGAGACTCCTAGTAGTATATTGGTATACAATGTTGTGGTTAGAAAGCTAACATATGAGGAAAAAGATTTGAAAGGAGAGATGGTTAGAATTTATCAAAAACCACAAGCATTAATTAATTATCTTATAGATAAATTTTCAAATAAAGGAGATTGGGTTTTGGATTTGTTCTCGGGTTCAGGTAAGAATTATGATCTAATATTTATGAAATCATACTTCAATCTTAGATTATTTTTAATTTATATTTTTACAGTATCTAACTTCATTATTTATTTTGTATTTGGTGATTAGGTACAACATTAGTGTGTTTCCTATAGAAAGGAAGGAATTGCATAGCCATTGAAAGTGACCCAATACAGTGCAGTTTTATTCAACAAAGAATTAATGCTATTCCAACTCTTCCAGATGAAATGCAAGAAGTTGGCTTGAGGAAAGGAGATTTTACTAAATCAAAGGTGGAGAAATTGTCAAAGGAACCTCAAGTACCATTAGGAGGAATGATTGGAAATGATCACTTTGAAGAACTTGCAAATATCAAAGAACCAATGGAAGAACAAAATGACACAATGGAAGCACAAAATGACGTCGAAGAAGAAGATGATGTGTCGGTTGAGCATGATGAATTTGGGATATATGATATTGTTGATTAGTTTAAAGATGTCTTTGAAGACAATGCTCAATTTTGCAAATTTTTTACGAGTTATAACTGTAATGATTTGACTTTCATATTTGAAAATAAGAATGAAGATGTATCTCTTTTTGTTTTCTGATGAATCTTTTTTATTGTTTCTTTTTTCTTTTTATTTGTATGTGAATCACTATACATTGGAAAATTTGATTAAATGTTGTCATTTTTTTACTTCAAATGTATGAAAATATGAAAGAAAATGATATTTTTTTATAAAATTTAGACTTTTTTTGTTCAATTATGTCCATAAAAATGCTTTATTTGACATGTTATTTTAAGGAATATGTACCAAAATGTATAGGTTTTTTATGACACATGGCTATAAAATGTGTATTTTTTTATAAGTATTTAAAATTAGTGTTATTTAACTACAATATTCATTTATTTATTGAAGTAAAGGTAAACAATGTGTTAAAAATGATGTTTATCACTATATTTAAAAAGTATGGAACAATAAATTAATTAAGGAGACAAAATTCTATGAAAAATCATAACTTCGAAAAAGTAAATGGTAAAAAACATTTTTAAGATTGAAAGAAGCATGAAAAAAAGACTAAAAACGGAGTTGAATAAAAACAAAATATACATATATTTAGAAAAAAATGAAAATAGATGAAAAATGAACGTTTAAAAAAATAATGTGGAAACATTGGGGATCGAAAAATTGAAAATATAAAAAATCATTTAAAGACGAAGAGGGGGTGCTACCAGTAGCATCATTTTTAAAAACGAGGTAAAAAATTGGACCCCCCCAAAAATGAGAAATCTAGAGAGTTCTCATTAGGTTTGTAACTATGTTCCAACAGGTGCGTCCCATAGGATTATCAGCACAAACAAAGTCCTTTTATCAATAACAATTCATCTCTGTAACAAAGACACACCACAATACTAAAATTTATAGCGCAAAAATCCACAGTTCCCTTTGTTAAACCAAATGCACTAGTGTGCCATGTTTACCTGAGAATTGATATGTTGTATACTGGTGAATTTTTGTTTATGATAGTGGTGTGTTTGGTGGATTGATTGGAATCACTAAGCTAAACTTTGATTTCATAGTTGAAGCGGTGCAATGGGTTACTATTAATGCATTGGCACTACCATGATAGTGAAGCACCGATGTTTTATACATCAATGTGTTGTAAATGATAGAGAATCAGGAATGATGCATCCAATGAGATGCCCTGCTATGAAAATTAGAGAAATATACATCCTGGTGGGTTTCTGTACATAGAACTGGTGCGTCTGATTACAATGGTTGCACAACTACATTAAATTTATAAATTATTATATATGTGATGCCCTTAGTTAAGTGAAGCATAATAATGGGTAATTTTAAATGAATCTGGTGCAATTCATTCAATGCGTTATGTGTCATGTTCACACTGATGCAATTGGGTGCAATTTGTGCATCGCTAGGTTAAATTTGCATACAATGTTGAGCTACTGGTGCGGTTAATGAAGTGAAATGTGTCATTTTGGGTAGAATCCCATTGTGCATTCGGTTCAGGGAGTTCCAAAGGATGCACCATGCTGTAAAGGATAGACCACCAGGAACGAGGCATCCAATGAGGTGTCATGCTATGGAAAATCACATAGTATATGTCCCAGTGCATTTTTGAATTCATTTATGGTGCATTGAATTACAATGGTTTCATTGCTACATTAAATTTTATAAATATTTATTTTATTGGTTCCATTAGTTAAGTGAAGTATAGTGATGCATAATGTTAAACAACACCAGAGTGATTTATTCAGTGCAAATCTGTTTTTTATAATATATGGCGGTGAATTTGAACATTGACGGGATAGGGTGTTATTTTTCCCATACGCCCTGGTGTTGTTGGATAGAATTACTGCACTACTACATTAACGTCAATATATCATTGAGATAGAGGTGTGGTTAATGAAGTGAATTGTGTTGGTGCAGGCTCTAAAAACATTGTTACTCGATGGATGCACCACTTTATTTCTTATAATTCATCGAGATGTCCTTTCCAGAAATACACTAGAACTTACATATATTTGATGCCCTGAAGGTAGTTTTCACTGTGTATTTAACACAATATGCACTTCTTTGGGGCGAGTCGATCCATTCATGCGCACCATGCAAAATTGGAAAAAAATTGGAAAAATTCACAAACTTCAAACTAAATTGTAATTTTGAATGGATGAAAACGCAAATATGAGGGTAATAAATAATTTACTTGGTCTCTTCTGTCCTCAGGAGGCATGGTTGCACCATTGAGATGAAATGAAAATTTGTGGTGATTTCCAAAATTTGGAAATGTGCAGAATCTAACAATGGAGCTATCCAAGTTGGTGTAGAGCACTGGAAACAAGGCATCTTAGGAAAAATGTGAGCATCGGTGTTTTCTTGAGAGTTTAAACTAACATGATTCACTCTAACAAATAAAATTGGTTTGGTAGTTTTTGTTTACCATAATTCGGTGTGCCTTTAGATAGGTAGGCCCACTGGTGGGTTATATTCAACCACATTGGTGCGATTTTTTCAATGCATATTATTTGTTATAAAATATGGTGGCATATTTGAACATTGAATCTCTGGGGTGTTATGTTTAGAGTATGCCCCGGGGTGATTTATTAAAAGTGGAGCACGCTAAGTTGAATTTATAAATATTTGAGATAGCAGTGTGGTTAATGATGTGTAACACATCGACATGGTTATAATCTCATTTAGCTTTGGTGTTGGAGAATTCCAAAGGACACACTCAATTGATATTTTGTAGTTTTTCATTGTGTGCTAGCTTGAACGGTGGCGATCCAGACATATATAGACTCGTCGACGAAGGTGCTCACTATGGCATTATGTCTTGGGTACTCCCTGGGAAGATTAATTAAAATTGGTGAACCACTAAGTTAAATATTATATCGTTGGAACAAAAGTGTGGTAAAAGAAGTGTAATGCACTGGGGCAGATGTAATCCCCATTTGCATTGTTGTAGGGGAGTTTCGAAGGACGTGCCGCTTTATTTTTTTGGTAATTGTTTGCGGTACACCAACTTGAATGGTGTCAGTGTGTCCATATGAATATGAACCATCGATGGTTCTTACTGTGTATTTAAACTAATATGCATTGCTTCAGAGCAAGATGAACCATTCAAGAACATCGTTTGAAATTTAAAAATTAAAATTGAAAAAAATGCCCAATCTTAAGCAAAATTTTTAATTTTGATTGTATAAAAATGAAAATAGGAAGGTAATAAATAGTTTACCTTCTCTATTGTTTTTTGAGAGTTTGAAATCACATGATGCACTATAACAATGAAAATTGGTTTGGTAATTTTTTTTTCATTTACCGTACCTCAGTACACCTTTCGACATGTAACTTCACTCGTGGGTTATGTTTAATGGCACCAGTGCAATTTATTTTGTGCATGTAATTTTATTATAAAGTATGGAGGTGCTATGAGAAAATGGATGAATTAAGGAATCATTGTTCATAAAAGTTATGGTGCGTCTATATTTTAACAATGTACCGATTAAAAAAATCTCCACAAAAACCTTTTGTTATGTGCCTCCGCTATGAACAATGATGGGGAATTTGAAAATTTCAGCTCCGATGTGTTTTTTTTAGATGTGCACCGATGCATATATTCCATAAAGGCATAAAAACAAAAAAAAACTTTGTAAAAATATCTGACTGCCCACCTCTACTAACAACCTCCACTATTTAAAACTAAGTGAAGAATTTTTTGAGGAGGTTCTATAAAGTCCTCCACTATAATGTGTTCTCCTTGTAGTGTCA
>ML818837.1:56477-67155 GCA_009831015.1 Picea engelmannii
CACAGTGAGATACATTAGCATGCTTTTACTCTAGGATAAAAATTTTAGTGCCCCAATTAATATTTTAAACATGAGCATCGTTCAATTTTGAAACATTAAATATTATTGTACATTAACGTAACGATGTATTTTATCAATAGTACGTGTCAAGATTAATATGTATAGGCACCTATGACTTCTCAAAATGAACTGATGTACTTATATTATGGCTTTGGTGAGTTCAAAATAAATCAATGCACTAATATGAGTATATTTTAATACATTGTTTTTTACAAATTTTCAATTAATTAAATCTCTGTAATTTGTATCAATGTAAATCATCGACATATTATTTATTTAGGAACACAACATTTTACAATATTCTACAAATGCAATAAGAAACTCATTTTATTATATATGAATAAGAGACCAATTGTCATACAAAAAATGGATAAAGTACTATTGTAGTACAATAATCAAATTGCAAACAAGTTTTAATTGTTACACTTATTGGTAAAATGTCCTCATGCACTTGGGACAATAAGTTGAGTAAAACAAAATCCTTGATTTTCAGAGACAAATATTCCAAAGTATACAACTTGTAGTCACATTCAATTATATTGATTGTCATTGATCAATTGAACTATTGACATTGCTCAAGCTCTCTGCACACTACATTTATTTATCATTTATATGTGATATTTTTCTTTAGTTTTTAACATATTTTTTTATTGATTATTGACTTGATTTTTTTTGTTCTTCCCCTTCATCTTCCATATACAAACATAGAAATAAAATGTAATATATATATATATATATATATATATATATATATATATATATATATACATATGATTGCGTAGATGAAAAACATAGCTTAGCACCAAGTATTTCATAAACAATACTTTCATTCGAAGCCATGCTTCATGAATTCTCTCAAAATATCATCTCATGTTTGCATTCCATACTTTGTTTCTTCAATGTTTAATACGATATGACAAAGCATAGACGATATAATCAATACCGATTTTTTTTGTTTTTTCATTAATTATAGAACAAGGGAAGTTAAGCAACATAGCTACTTACAAATTGTTCAATTAAACCTTCATTCTTCAACGTATACTCACAATGCACACTTAACCCAATTTTTATCAATTCATGGGTTTGATTCTCTTGTATGTTAGCACCTAGTAGAAGACATACGTGAACACGTGTACACTAATTAGCTAAATGTAAATATCATAGCAAATATGAAACCTTAAGAAATGATGAAAACTTAAATACTCACAAAGTTGGAGATCAACCATTTTATTCCTCATCGTCCTGTCTTATGTGATGAATGTATTCAAATTTTTTTTCTTTTCTGCCACACAAAACAATTGAAAGTTATTATTTCATGTGATACTTAAATTCAATGTACAAAAAAGAATAAATAAATAAATACATATCTCTAATGCACATTGTAGTTATGATGATTCCTCTTGTGACAAAATTATGTTCATTTCCTTTAACATATTCTTCTACACTTTTTAAGACATTCCTATCGAGATGTCTTTGCTTTCCCCTTGTTTTCCCCTTGGAATTTTCAAAATCTCCCTCGAAAAAAAAGATACAAAAAATTATTATTTAAAAAAAAAAGGATCAGGTGCATATATTAAGATAATTTGCACTGGGGTCTTAACAAAACATGTATACACCAAAGATTCATATATACATATACACACTGGTATAGTATAACAATGTTATTTTGAAATTGAAAATGTTTTACAAATTTTTATATTCATCTGTTGTTTTATGAATTAATAAAAACACGACTTCCTAAGTACTATTTACTATGCATCATCGATCATAGAAGAAATTTAATAAATGACAATTTCCATATAAAACAATATTTTTTCCATTTTAAACTCAATGATTTTCTTTGTAATAAAGGCGACCAAGTGCATTTTTTGGTAAACTTCAAACTACCAAAATTAAAAATTTTGAAGTGAAATATAGTGGTGTTGCTTACAAAAATGCTATGTTGTGCTTACTATGTAAATAACACATCGATCATCGCGAAGATGTTTTTTGAAAATAAAAAACCGACAATGACATGAGGGTTTTTGATCCAATGCAATGAATGGATTTATTGCAACAGATAGGAAACACCCATATATAAATAACCATACCCTATAAAGAAATTGTGTTTAAATTTTTTTTTCTTGTGAAATATAGAAGGAGAAAAAAAAAAGAACAATGAGTAAATTTGGGCCGGTAATATCAAAGGTAACTATGAAACATTTTTGTTTGGGGGAAATGCACTGAATGAAATCATATACCTAAAATTTCTACTCTACACATTTCTTTGTGTTCTACTACAGTCCGCCTCGAATTTGGCTCTTAAGAAAAACCCACCCACTCGGAAATATTTGATGATAAATATGTGTTGCACAAATATCCTCTCTGAAATTTGGAAAATAATAAAACGATGAATATGGTTTTTCTTTATAAATCCAAAAACTAAAATTATGGCTCATTTTTTCATTGTATATTTCAACGCATTGATGATAAACACGTGCACTATTTTTTTTTCTTCATAAGTTATCTTTTTAGTTGTGTTATTACATGTGTAATGCATCAATGCAGTATTCATAATGTACCAAGGTGGTATACACAATGCACCGATTTATTTTCCATAATAAGTTTGAAAGTTTTGATAGTAAGAACATGTTATTTTTCTAACTTGCTCGAGTCGGTGTGATAGACAATTTGAAACTCACCAATGGAACATGTAATTAATAACACACCGATAAGGTGTGTAAGCAATAATGCACCGTAATATAGTTACATTTGCATAATGCAAATTCAAACATATGTATTTAAAGTTTGTGGAGGTTTTGCGTTGCTGAGGGAATAAGGGAGATCAATTGTCATTTCTTATCTCACTTAAACACACCGGTTCATTCTGGTCATACATATGCATCGGTGTGTTTTCAAATGATAAACCGTACTAGTGGAAGAGAGAGAATTGGGATAGAGGGAAGGGGATTCAATGAGTGAGAGAGTGAGGGGGAGAGAGGGGTTGATGTAAGAGAGAGAGAGATGGGGGGATATAGGGATGGAGGGAGGAGGAAGAGAGTGAGAAACAGGTTGAGCATCAAATTCACATTTTCTATGTTTGAGGAGGATATTTCCAGGGATTGAGTAAAGGTTTTGGATTTTGTAAATCCATATTGATATTTATTGTATAGACGGGAAGAAAAAAAACAATGATATTGTAGAAAACAATGATTTTTTAAGGGTTCTATCAAGTTATAAAAGTTAGTGGAAGTTATTTTTGAAGTTATATTGTTCTATACTACCGAAGATTAATTTTTTTGGTTCAAATGCAAGAAAAAAAGGCTTATAATAACAAATAGCCAATTCTTCAGATTCCAACATCTCCTCATTACGTTTCTTTGGAACTTCTTCAAGTTCTCTCACTTTGATTGCAGTATGTATAGATATTATTGATAATTCATTTATCTCATTGAATTTATGTTATGTATGCAGGTGCAATTTAATAATTGTTCATTGAAGTTTGCAGGATCAAGATTCAATATCAAGTTCAGATGCTCAAGATATTCCAGTGGTCCCAAAATTTTGCAAGCTCTTATTAGGAGAAAGATACATGAAGTATATGTTTAATGAAAATGGACAAATAATTTACCCTACCAATCCTAACATGCCATATTCCAGCAACCAACTTGGTTCAATGGAATTACACCATGAATTTGATCTATTTTATGTAGACAACCCTATAGGGTGTTCGAAAACTATGTTTGAGTAATTGTATTTTTGGATTTTCAATGGAACTAATGTAAATATATTTCTTAATTCGATATTAATTTTATGAAGGGGCTGGTTTCATGTTTATTATTGGAAAAAAAAATTCAATGCTTCTAATAAGTGTTTGGTATAATGTTTGAACATATTAACAGAAATGTGTTACTAATATTATTAATGTAATGTTCAATATTTTTACAACTAGGATTATGATGATGAACAACCTATCTCCCATCTACCATTGCACCCCACTACGTTGTCAAGTCACGAGCTTGCTGGTAAATGAAAAGAACTTAGAGATGAAGCATACAGAGAATGGATGAATTACATACTTGTTCAATTCCCACTATGTCTAGAGTCACCATTTCAAAACCTCGACAGTAACCCTAGTTCTTCAAATGTTGGGGATGAAGGCAATGATATAGATATATTGGTATGGATGATTTCTTTCAAGATACCTTAATTGGATGAGGAATGGTGGTTTGTACTGAGACATGATCTGAGATCTAAACATTTTTTTGAGGACAACAATATTACAATGTCAAGCGAAGAAGATAATTAGGTTGATGGCAACAAAGTCTTATTTCATGTAAATGATTTGTTTGGACATTTATATTGTGAATGTATCATTTATTATGGGTATCTACAATGGAAAATTATGTTTCTCTTTCCTTCATTTTATAATTATGTTAGATATTAAAATTTAACAACCATTTACAACCACCATAATGAAAATACATTGAATATACATACAAACATAACATTTCATTTTGATATATTTTCATTGTAATATTTATTGTTTATTATAGCAAATTTATGGTGTATTGTATTAAAATACATTTATGTTAACCTTTGAATTATTAAGCATTAATTGAGATATCACAAAGTTGGTGGTGTATAATAGTGAATATTTATTTTAAATTATACTTTGTTTAATGATAAATGATTATATTAAAAAATATTCAAACCTAAAAAAATTTTTATTGTTTGAAAAAATCAAATTTCAAATAATATATACTTACTTTGGTGGAACTTCTAAGGACAATTCCAACAAAATAACTTCATGCAACATCTACAATACTTATGTTATACTTCACATTACCAAATTTGATGGAATTCCCCACCTTAAAGAGTGAAATTATCAAGGCCTTCAAGTATTCCACTCCATCCTTTAGTTTCATAATCATATATAAAATTATATCAATATTTATTTTTCCATTCTGCTTGAAATTAGTGTCAATATAGGAATGATATGGAAATTTAAAAAATGTGTTTTTCTAGAGCCTAGTGAGAATTAAGGAAAAATTTAATGATCCATACTTATCTCAAATTACAAATCCTTTGTCAATTTTATTAATTCTTAAAATACTAATTATAAAATGTTGGGATCTAATATTTTTTAATAAAATATTCATAAAGTCTATATTAGAGTAAAACATTTTGAAACCATATCATCCAAAGTGTATAGAACAAAATGTATTATTATTCTCTATACTTATTATTTCAAATTTAATTGAATAAATTTCATATATTATAATAGTTGGATAATAGAAATTAATAAAATATTTGGAAAAATTAAATATTAATAAAATATAATCATTGTTGTTTTAGTACAAACAATTATATTATAACTTTGTCTTCTAATATTTGAATAATAGGAAATAAAAAAATAACATTATCATTACATCATCAACACATCATAAACATTATTAACACATCATAAACATTATTATTAGTGAATAATTATGTTATAATGTTATTATTATAATATATGAAAAAGACATAAATATTCAAATCACAATAATTTCACTCATCTTATTTAAGTATTTATGTTTCTAAACAAGTTTAATTAACATATTGTATCTTGTTGGACAAAAACAATTGACCTTCAACAACATTTAAACATTATATGGCATTAATGGTTTTAACTTTTTGCAATCACAATCCAAATTAAACACTTTGATAAAATTAAAGTTAAACATTATATGTAAACTATAAATTTAAATGAGTGATACATATCAAATTTCACTTAAAAACAAAGAAATCAATAACAATGTTTCTCTTTAGCATACTCATATTACATTTATAATGAAAACAACAAAAACCACAATATTATATGAAAAAAATAATATACATGAGCTATATACATATGGGTACACATGTCAAACATGCATATCAACAAAATATGCAATAAACATGTCAAATATAGATATCCAGTCAAATATAAAACAATCAGTATAAATTTAAATTAGTGTCACTACTAGCTAGGTCCACCACCAGAGCCATGTGCATCAATGTCTCTGCTACCATAGATAGAGCCTCTATCATGAACAAATATCTCAGAAGAAAATGTCGGCATAAGTGCACTATCAAATGTCTCTATATCAATATCATAAATACGTGTATCAACAATACCCAATTTGACCACAGTGTCCAAAGCATATGAATCTTGTGACACATGTGGATGAAGAAGAGGAAGAGGGGGATCAATGGATGATGACATATTTGGACTAGGAGAAAGAAAATGGTTGGTGAATGGTGACACAAGTGCAGGAAGAGGAGGATGAGGAGGATCAGACATGGATATAGGTTCAAATACATGTGGAGGGGAAACATGAGAAGGAGGAGGAGACATGGATACAGGTTTAGACACATGTGGAGGAGAAACAAGAGGAGTAGGAAGAGGAGGAGGAGTGGAATACATGGATGGATGATCAATAGATGTTGCAACTAACTCATGTGGAAGAGAATGATCAGGACGATGAGGATGATCATGTGGTGGAGTAGAGGATGTGGATGGATTTGCTAATGAGCTAGATGTAGTTTGATCCTGAACAACATACCTCAACTTATCGATGAGGTTAACTGCACCAAGAATATGACACATCAACATCATTATGTCACAAGAAAACTGCATCCATGAAGTAGAGAGCACCTCTACTCATAATATGTCTCTAGGGGGTACATGTACCACCCCGTGACTAGTCATGACACTACATAGCTCATCTGCCACCTCCAACTGGAATCTTGAATTTTACCTACATGACATGTGTGGTATCTATACTACTGGATGCTACTCCTCTACCTCCTCCATCATTTCATCCTCATGTTGGGGAGGATCATCTCCAACATATGTGCCAATATCTGCAAAATAATAGATAACAATTATTAGAAAATTTGAAACAAAATGTTACAATAAATTACATGTGCATTAAATAAGACATAAAATTAAGCAAATTGATTCATCAAAACA
Organism: Picea engelmannii; assembly: GCA_009831015.1. NCBI lineage: Eukaryota > Viridiplantae > Streptophyta > Pinopsida > Pinales > Pinaceae > Picea > Picea engelmannii. Next base: position 63,517 of record ML818837.1, read on the forward strand.
TAATGATAATATTACCTCTCTCATATTCTTCTTTTTGATGTAAATCAGATGTTGAACATCCTCTCCAATATATTCCTGCATACGAGAACTCTACAATATCGAGGACATTATCGTCCTCACTAGACAACAAATCAATAACCGACCTTCCCACCGAAGTAATGTGACACCCAGACTAGCCCCTCTTGGGAATAAACTTCCCTCACATGCATATACACGCATCAAACATAGGTCTAGTAGGAAAGTGAGCAAACACTAGCCGAGTGGCATGAATCCTCTAAAAAAATAGTGTATACAACTCATATGTTAATGGGAAGAGTATCGTTGAAGCGGTGCAATGGGTGGATTACCAGTGTGCCATGTTTACCAGAGAATTAATATCTTGTATACTGGTGAATTTTTGTTTATGATAGTGGTGTGTTTGGTGGATTGATGGGAATCACTAAGCTAAACTTTGATTTCATAGTTGAAGCGGTGCAATGGGTTACTATTAATGCACTGGCACTACCGTGATAGTGCGGCACGGATGTTTTATACATAAATGTGTTGTAAATGATAGAGCATTGGGAATGAAGCATCCAATGAGATTCCCTGCTATGAAAATTAGAGAAATATACATCTCGGTGGATTTCTATACATAGAACAGGTGTGTCTGATTACAATGGTTGCACCACTACGTTAAATTTATAAATTATTATGTATGTGATTCCCTTAGTTAAGTAAAGCGTACTGATGGGTAATTTTAAATGAATCTAGTGCAATTCATTCAATGAATTATGTGTCATGTTCACACTGGTGCAATTGGGTGCAATTTGTGCATCACTAGGTTAAATTTTCATACAATGTTGAGCTACTGGTGTGGTTAATGAAGTGAAATGTGTCGGTTTAGGTAGAATCCCATTGTGCATTGGTTTCAGGGAGTTTCAAAGGATGCACCGTGCTGTAAAGGATAAGCCACCAGGAACGAGGCATCCAATGAGATGCCATGCTATGGAAAATCACACAGTATATGTCCCAGTGCATTTTTGAATACATTTTTGGTGCATTGAATTACAATGGTTGCATTGCTACATTAAATTTTATAAATATTTATTTTATTGGTGCCATTAGTTGAGTGAAGTATAGTGATGCATAATGTTAAACAACACCAAAGCGATTTATTCAGTGCATATATGCTTTTTATAATATATGGTGGTGAATTTGAACATTGACGGGATAGGGTGTTATTTTTCCCATACGCCCTAGTGTTGTTGGATAGAATTACTGCACTACTACATTAACATCAATATATCATTGAGATAGCGATGTGGTTAATTAAGTGAATTGTGTCGGTGCAGGGTCTAAGAACATTTTTACCCCATGGATGCACCACTTTATTTCTTATAATTCATCGAGATGTGTTTTCCAGAAATACACTAGAACTTACATGTATTTGATGCCCCGAAGGTATTTTTCACTGTGTATTTAACACAATATGCACTTCTTCAGGGCAAGTTGATCCATTCATGTGCACCACACAAAATTGGAAAAAAAATGAAAAAATTCCCAAACTTCAAACTAAATTGTAATTTTTAATGGATGAAAACGCAAATATGAGGGTAATAAATAATTTACTTCGTCTCTTCTGTCCTCAGGAGGCATGGTTGCACCATTGATATAAAATTAAAATTTGTGTGATTTCCAAAATTTGGAAATGTGCAGAATCCAACAATGGAGCTATCCAAGTTGGTGTAGAGCACTGGAAACAAGGCATCTTAGGAAAAATGTGAGCATCGGTGCTTTCTTGAGAGTTTAAAATAACATGATGCACTGTAACAATCAAAATTGGTTTGGTAGCTTTTTTTTACCCTAATTTTATGTGCCTTTAGATAGGTAGGCCCACTCGTGGGTTATATTCAACCACATTGGTGCGATTTTTTCAATGCATAAAATTTGTAATAAAATATGGCGAGCATTTTAACATTGAATCTCCGGGGTGTTATGTTTAGACTATGCCCCAGGGTGATTTATTAAAAGTGGAGAACGCTAAGTTGAATTTATAAATATTTGAGATAACAATGTGGTTAATGATGTGTAACACGTCGATGTGTTTATAATATCATTTATCTTTGGTGTCAGGGAATTCCGAAGGACACACTAAATCAATTTTTTGTAGTTTTTCATGGTGTGCTAGCATGAACGGTGGCAATGTAGACGTATATAGACTCGTCGACGGAGGTGCTCACTATGGCATTATGTCTTGGGTACTCCCTGGGAAGATTAATTAAAATTGTTGAACCACTAATTTAAATACTATATCGTTGGAACAAAAGTGTGGTAAATGAAGTGTAATTCACTAGTGCGGATATAATCCACATTTGCATTTCTGTAGGGGAGTTCTGAAGGACGCGTTGCTTTATTTTTTTGGTGATTTTTTGCGGTACGCTAGCTTGATTGGTGTCAGTGTGTCCATATGAAGATGAACCATCGGTGGTTCTTACTGTGTATTTAACACAATATGCATTGCTTCAGAGAAAGTTGAACCATTCAAGCACATCGTGCGAAATTTAAAAATTAAAATTTAAAAAAATGCCCAATTTTAAGCAAAATTATAATTTTGATCGGATAAAAATGAAAATAGGAAGGTAATAAATAGTTTACCTTCTCTGTTGTTTTTTGAGAGTTTGAAATCACATATTGATGCACTATAACAATGAAAATTGGTTTGTTAATTTGTTTTTCATTTACCCTACCTCAGTACACCTTTCGACAGGTTGGTTCACTCGTGGGTTATGTTTAATGGAACCGGTGCAATTTCTTTTGTGCATGTAATTTTATTATAAAGTATGGAGGTGCTATCAGAAAATGGATGAATCAAGGAATCATTTTTCATAAAAGTTATGGTGCGTCTATATTTTAACGACGTACCAATTAAAAAATTCTCCACAAAAATCTCTCGTTACGTGCCTCTGCTATGAACAATGATGGGAAATTTGAAAATGTAAGCTCCGATGTCTTTCTTTTTAGATTTTCACCGATGCATATATTCCATAAAGTCACAACAACAAAAAAAACCTCTCCAACAATATCTAACTACCCACCTCTACTAACAACCTCCACTATTTACAACTAAGCGAAGAATTTTTCGAGGAGGTTCTATAAAAACCTCCACTAGAATGTGTTCTCCTTGTAGTGTCACTTTCTCCCTCTCACTTCCCTCTCCTCTCACTCCTTTCCTCTCTCTCTCTCTCTTTACCTCTATCTCCCTATCTCTCTCTCTCTCCTATCTCTCCTCCCATGCATCTCTCTCTCTCTCTCTCCTATCTCTCCTCCCATGCATCTCTCTCTCTCTCTCTCTCTCTCTCTCTCTCTCTCTCTCTCTCCTTTCCTCCTTCTCTCTCTCTACCCTCACCCCTCTCTCTCTCTCTATCTCCCTCTTTCTCACTCAATATATTCCCCCCACTTTCCTCTCTCTCCCTCTACTCTCTAACCTCTATCTCTCTCTCCCCCCCCCTATATCCCTATATATCTTACTCTCTCTCTATCTCTCTCCATTGTAGAGAGAGAGAGGTGGGGGGAATGGGGGGAAGAGGTATTTGGAGGGAGATAGGGAGATATAGATAATGAGAGAGAGAGGAGGCAAGAGAGGGGAAGGTAGATTTA
>ML818838.1:8796-68170 GCA_009831015.1 Picea engelmannii
TTTATTTCCAAGACATGCTTTTGACTCTTTTCAAGAAATTCTTGAGTGTAGTCATGAAGATAGCTATAGTCTGATTCATTATGGTGATAGAGGTATTCAAAGAGACTCCAATCAACCTTTTCTTTGGCCTTTGATAGTTTTTCTTCTTCTTCTTCCATGGGATAGATGCTAACATAACATTTTGTTATTGTTTTTGAATCTTCTTCTCTACTTGCATGGAAGAATTCAATATCAACATTATTGCAATCAGAAGATTGTTGAGAGTCTTTACCTTTATTGATGGTTGAGTCTTCTCTTTTCATCTGATACATCTTCTTCAGAGGATGAGTATATTATTTGGAGGTATCATCACTAGACATGTCATCTTCAATCTCAATCTGAGTAACATGACTTGATCCTTTAATTATGTGTGCATGGTCATATCTATTCGAGGGAGATCTTTGTAGACTGAGAACTTTATTAAGGGCTTTAGTCCCTTTCTTTAATTTTTCAACAGTCTCAAGTTGATCCTTTAATTGTTTACACCTTTGTTTATATTTTCTCAGTTTGTCCAAAGAAATTTCAAGCTCAGCTTCCATATTGACTGTTGCTTCAATGTCTGAGTATTCTTCAAAATAATCTTCATCACTAGAATTGTTGTAAACTGAACTTTGTTCTGATTGAAATGCTTCATTTGACTTCTCATCTGAGTAGAGGTATTTTAATTTTTCCCAGAGTTATTTTGCAGAGTTACATTCACCTATCTTCTCTTTGATATCATCAGGTAATCCATCAAGGATTGTATTCATTGCCATTGAGTTAATTTTCTTGGATCTCTTTTGAGCTGGAGTCCTTACTCTATTTGGTGGGAAATAATCAGTGATCACTGAATTCCATACATCATATCCCAATGCCTTCAGATGAATTTCCATTATTGTACTCCAAAATATTTATTCTTCTTTTCTAAGTATTGAAGTTCCATTCTCATTGTAAATATTTTGTCCATACATGTGTGCTTAATTTGATCTTCCTTTCAGTTTGTTAGACTGTGCCTAAAGGAACCTCGCTCTGATACCAATTGAAGGAATATCCAGCAATACTGAGAGGGGGGGGGGAAGTGAATCAATATTGCCTACTTTTTCTTTTTATCTTCATCCATATTAAGCACACATATTAATTATTCAATTAAGCAATATATGATGAACAACAAACCCTTATGAACACAAGATTTTATCGTGGATCCCAACAGGGAAAACCACCAACTCTTTTCTCATTAAAAAAAGTTCTTTTACAAAACTGTTTTCAAGCTACAGCTTGATGGAGAGACATTCCCCAAGTTTCTTCAGCTACAACTGAAAGGATGTTTCCACACCCCATTTACCAGCTACAACTGGAAATATGCACCCACACCCACACCCTCATTCACCAGCAACAACTGGTAGGAGGCTTCAACCCCCTGTTTAGTCAGCCACAACTGACAACGAAGCTCCAACTCCCTCTGTTCACCAACACCAACTGGTACGAGGCTACAACCCCCTATTTAGTTAGCTACAACTGACAAGGAAGCACCAACTCCACTGCAAGCTCCAACCTGCCCTTGCACCACCCAACCACCCTTAGTTTATAATGTAATTCAATCTCTTATGTACTTCACTGAATTCAACTCATGCATCTATTGCTGTAATTTCTTCTTGTTCGTTGCAACCTTTGCTTGTATGGTCTTCTGTATCAAGTACTGGATTGCATAACTGCTTCTATGTCTTCTTCTGTTCTTGATCTTCAATAAGACATTAACAGGCACCTTAGAACAAATAGTTCTTCATCTTGGACTCTACTTCTGTTTTTTATCTTCTAATATGAACCACTGAGACACATTCTTCTCACCACTTTTTTTCGTTTATATAATCTTCAAACTGGTGTGAAATTTTAAAACATCGTGTCCCTTTATTTGAACCATTGTACCTTTTCATTTAAAATGATAATCTTAACTTCAATTAATATCATTTTTCCTTTTTTTATTTATTCATATTTTCATGATTTATTCTCTTTTAATCATGACTGTGTATTGGTTCATTATACCGTGAAGGTTTTTCATAAATTGATCATAGTCATGGATCAATTTAATCCTTTATACTCGATATCAAATCTCTTTTACTTCACTAAGACTAGATTCTGTGGAGGCACTTCCTTCAAGCCATTTCACATGACCGCGTGTTACAGAACCATTGGCTCAACAATTTCGGCAAGGCATTACACTATGCAATGTCAAACATCTTTACAATATGATCAATGGTGGTGACCTCACGCTTAAGGAAATTTAGACCAAATGAGAGTTTGAGCACTTCTCAGTTCAATGCCCACGATTCATCCTCCTCACGAGATAGACGGCTGGTGAGGTTTCATCATTTAGACATTCGAGTATTTGTGACTTCCAACTACGATATCGCCGATACGATCAGACGGTTCATATTACCCACTGATATGGACGGTTGTCGGGATTTCAGCGCTTTACCCTTCGAAAATTTTGTGACATCCAGCATGTCAAATCTCCCAAAGTTGTAACTCTACTACCACGTGTCCCTTTCGAAATTTCATCGTTCGGGACTTCAAGATATTGGAGTATTTGCTTGCTATGAAAAACTCCCGAAGTAGAAACTTTCGACGTGACGTAGACCTGCTGACGTTACATGATGACTTGGCACGTGCCGAGTAGCTGCCACATGTCACTCTGATTTGTGACTTACATGTGCCCGAAATGCCAATTTCAACTTGACACTTGTCACTTTCTGACTGAGCCATGTGTCCTTGCTGACATGCTCTATTGATGTGGTCTGTCATTGACATCACTCAAGATGACGTGGACCTTGATACAAGTCTTCCTCCTTGACTTCGTAGTTTCAACGCTCGAGGTTTTGAACAACTCTCGTCGCTAATTCTTCGAATCACAAATACTCGAATTGTTGATCTTATGCCACGTGCCCGCCTTCGAACCAACGACTAGGATATCTTCGGAATTTCGAACTTCGCGAGTTTAGGATCCTCGAGTCATTGTCACTCCAAATTATCCGAGTCCAGAGTTTCGAAGGAACTCACAACTAAGTTCTAACCACCGTGCAACTTCTCCCATATCTAACGGTCCTCGTACCTTTGTGATCTGATGGCCCAGAGATTATCGGGATTTCGCATTTCACGAGTTTGGAGGACTACTCACCTCCCTTCTTCCATTCTTGATTTCACAATATCCAATTTCCTAATATTTTCTTACATTGGATCGACGGTCCACGACCCTCCATGATCCAATGGTCTAGATTATATCGCGATTTCGCATTTCGTGAGTTCATGCAACACTGTCTTTGACTTTCCTGATCTACGAGTCAGTGAAATTACAATCACTTGCCACATCTCCTCTTGATCCAGCGAATCAGATCATTTCGCTGCTTTGGAGTGTTAACTAACTCCTGGGCTTATCCTCCTTACATCTCCATTGGATCCGACAGCTGACGGGTATTCTTGAAGTAGATCAATGGTCATGATATTTCAATGGTCCTCAAGCCCACAATCACTCAAATGACCAATGTGTGTTGTATCATATGATCAACGTGGTCAAACGCTTTGATCGGATGGTTGTTGAGCTTCTCATTCTGATCAGACGGTTGTTGAGGTTTCTTCACTCTGATTGGACGATTGTTGAGGCTCTTTATTCACTAACTCTCCTGAGATTTAATATAGTCAGTCGAAAGTTCTCCTGAGTTTTGATCTCTATGTTTGCTAACCCTCCTAAGATTTTATCATAGGATTGTTGATCCTATCGTGATCAACAATAATCACAAATTTCTTTTGCAACTTGATATACTGTGCAATGCGCTCCTCCTTCTGAGCTTTGGTATTCATACTGCTCGCTCGTCTTGTTTTCTCCTCCTCCCGAGCTTGCACTTTTCCTTCTCTGCATAATGTATGACATCTTCTGTTGACTGATATACTATTGACATCATTGACAATCTCATATGTCATTTAACAACAGATCATCTGATCGATTGTTGAGATCAATGACTAATGACATCAATGACAATCTGTCCAACAACCTCTTCAGCTTGAGATTGTGGGATTGATTTTTCTTGCAACTCTGGGTAGGAATTTAAAATATTTAGGGACTAGACTACACATTTGAGAGGTAATGTCTCTTTATATTCATATATCTTTAGCTTTATAGAAATCCATACTCCCCAGGCTATGTTAAAAGGTAGTGTTATATTCTTGAAAGTCTCTTTTCTATGACACCATTTTCTAAAAGCCTCTTCAATACTTTCCCCTTCCCAAAGGTCCCTTATCTCGATCATCCTTTCCATCTCTTTCCATACCTCCTTGGCATATGGACATTCCAACATGATATGATATATAGTTACTTTTTCATGTTACATTGACAACACCATCGTGGCCCATTGAAATTCCTTTTATGAAGGACCTCCCATGTGGGTGCCTTGTGTAAAATCATCCACATGAAGATATTGTTTTTTTATTCATTTTAATTTTAAATAGTTTTCCACCACTAGATCTGATGACCTTCTCTTCCTTCCTTTACTAGTTCTTTGTAACCTATTTTGGGAATCCCCAATGGGATTTAGTGACCAAATCGGTTAGTCCTCTTCTTCTTTGAGTCTAACATTGCAATATTTTATGATGTATGTGTACCTTTTCCCTAACTCTACATATTCTTCCCCCAATCCTAGATCTTCCCAAGATATCCATTGTTAGTACCAAGTTGTAGTTCCCAATTTGCAACATTTTTTTTCCAAGGAAATCCTTGCGGAAAATGCTTTGAGTACTTTCCCATGATCCATGGACGGTAAACGGGGTAAATTGTCGACCCTAATTATGAAGCCTAACCCTAAGGGGATCAACAAAGTTTATCTCGTGACCTCCCCATCTTATCACTGGGGGGGGTAGATCTCACGTCTAGCTCATGACCACTTGAGCTAACCCTCAAGGTTTCCCAATTTTCAACCTATATAATTTTATAATACCATTTCTTTCTTAACTCTTGAATCATTTGGAAGGGTAATCTATACATACTTTTACTTCCTACCCAAGGGTCGAGACTAATTTGAAATTTATCACGTTGCCCATTTTTCCATATCAACCAATTGCCAACTGGATGGAATGCATAGGTAACATGTTTCCAAGGTATTGGGGCATTGTTTAATTGTTTAATGGGATTTCTAACCCAATACTCCACTCTATTAGGGGAGATATAATTAGCTCTTACAAGCTTAATACACAGACCATTTCCTTGAATTAGCCTCCATACATTTTTTGTAACAAGAGACTTCGAGAAGAGAAAGGGGATTTTAAGCCCCCATCCTCCATTGGCTTTTGGTAAGGCCAACTTTTTCCAAGATGCCATCACAAAATGTTTCCTTTTTTTATCTCCAGGGCATGTGAATTTGTAACACAGACACCTAATGGATTCCAAAACTTCTTTAAACTAGAATCGATTCTACTTGTACCAATACCAATAAACTAGAATCAATTCTACTTGTACCAATACCAATTGGTCTCCTCCAGAGAGCCACTTGTTGCACCAGGTGTTTGATTTATTTTGCAGTTTAGCTATCAACCACTGCTAGTTACTTTTTTTTATACTGGTTTGGCTTCAAAAAGAAACCCAGATACTTCAATCCCTATTCTAATTTAGTCATCTAAAAAGGAAATAATTGAGAAGAATGGTTATTTTCCTGCTTAGATATCCCCCAAAATATAATCATGGATTTTTCCAAATTTATTACCATTCTAATTTCCTTACAAAATAAATCCAAAATTCCTTTGAACTTCTCATTGACACTTCTAGTGCCTTCACAAAAAAATTAGAATGACATCTACAAACAGTAGATGTGTGATATTGCATGATGCTCCAATAGATACCCCATTGAAACTACCATTTCCTTCTACTTGTTTAAGTAACCTAATTAAGACGTCAACTATTAAAATAAATAAAAGGGGGGATAGAGGGAACCTTTGTCTAAGGCCTCTCCTTGATCGGAAGAAAGGGGATGTTGAACTCCATTTATTAACAAAATAAAAGATATTGATGAAATGCAACTCATAATCTAAACAACAATTTGATGATGGAAACCCAAATGAATTAGAATAAGTCTAATGTAAAGCCAATCTACCCTATCATAACATTTGTACATGTCAACTTTCATCACCATTTATCCTTGGTTAGTGACTTTTATTGAATGAATACATTCTTGGGCTATGCCCACTACCTCATGTACCTGCCTCCCCTATAAAAATCCAAATTGTTCTCCAAATATTTGTTTTGATAAAACACTTTTCAATCTTATAGAAATTACCTTTGAAATAATTTTATAAATACAGTTGCATAAATAGATTGGCCTAAATTTCTCAAAGGTTGTAGGATTATCTTCTTTAGGGAACAATGCTAGAAATGTTGTGTTGAAAGATCCCATCATTTTTCCTTGTGTTCTTGTAGTCTCCAAAATTGTTCTTAATTATTCCTATATAAAATCACAACAACCTAAGAATAATTTCATAGAACACCATCAAGCCCAAGACTTTTGTCCTTTCGAAAACTCTACAAGATATAACATAGTTCTTCTTTCCCAACTTCCTTTATCATGGCCTGGTTGTCTTCATGATTGAAAAATCTAGGGAAGGAGTTTGTCAGCCTAATAAACTTTGATATTGTAGCATCAGTGTTTTCTTTGATAAGGGTAGAGAAATGATTAACTCCTTTTGATTCCATGTCCTTGAAGTTTGTATCCCAAGTACCATATTATTGATCAATTTTCCATACATATTTAACATTATTTCTACAATTTGCATATCTATGAAAAAACTTTTTATTCTCATCACCAACCTGTAGCCATAAATCTCTCCTCTTGAGCCTCCACTATTTTTATTTTTCCAAAAGTACATTCTTCTCTTTATCTTCTAGTAACTTTAGTTCAAGTTTTTGTTCATCACTAATATACCCAAAACCTTAACTATTGTAGAGTAACTCTAGGGCTTCATCCACTTTTATAAGTACCCTATCATCTCTTTACTTTTTGTCCCTTACCCATTTAGTAGCTACCTTTTTTCTTGTTTTAGGTTTTGGTGGAATTGGATGGGAGTAGATTCTCTTAAGTTACCATTATAAGGTTTCCATACAACTTTGATTTTCCCCAAAAACTCCTCCGCGTTGAAACATTCTAGATTTAGTTTAAAGGGGCTAGTTGGTTTCTATATTGCAGGTGTAGCTTCCAACACTACAATATTATGATCAAAATCTCCCCCAAAGGTTATCCATTATTTAATATAAATGAATTCATCTAGAAATGCTTCATAGATTAAGAATCGATTGAGACTCTTGGCAATTTTGTCTTCTCCAACTCATTGTTTCTCCAAGCATGGGACAATTTAGCAGGTTCAATATCCAAAAGATTAGCTTCTTCCAATTTTCTAAGAAAATATCTTGAAAGGTAGTCCAATTGTGTAGCTTGGGCCCAAGATTTCAATGCTCCTAAAGTGAATTTCAAGTCTCCCTGTATCACTCCTTATCCATTTTGAAAAATTTATACCAGTATTCCACCTAGTCCATGTAAGGACCATAAAAATTCAACATTGTGATATCTTTCCCTAGATCCAAAGAGAAAAGGGAGGTCTCTAATCTTGTAGGAAATTCCAAAGAATTAGAAAGGGTGAAGGAGCATTTTTTCCAACCAGATATATTCCTTCCTAATCTCCCTAAAACTGAATTCCCGATTACTAAATAATTTATATAATTCATGAGTGATTTTCTCCAAGTGAATCATAATCTCTTGCAACAGGATAATAGAAGGTTTGATATTGTCAACTAATCTCTTTGAGGCCAATTCCTTTGAGGGATTAGCTAGACCTTTCCAATTAAGGGTTAGAAAATTCATTTGGAACCCTCAAAGGGGGTGTTTTCTCTAAGATCCCCTATCAACGATAAATATTTCCCATGTATGATTTTTGAAGACACTTGTTTTTTAGCCATGGACGTGTAGGGTTTTCTTCCCCTTGATTGGATTTAGGGACTTTCTCTTCAAAGAATCATAACCCCCTGCCACCTTTCTTGGAAAAATGAAAGTATCTTTGCTTCTAGGTCTTAGATTATACTTCATCGATTCTAGAGGATTGGAATCATATAATTCATTTCCATCTAGATTGAAGTCTAGGCTAGGGTTTGCAAAGTATCCTTTAGAAGATTTAACAACATCCAAAACCTTTATATTTCTAGGAATAGGTATGAGGGGAGGGGTGTTATGTTTTTTTATACTAGACAAGTTAAGTAGAAAAACACTTAGGGATGTTGGACCTTTGGTTCCAAAATTAGTTCCCCAAGATCCAAAAATGAAAATTTTCAAAGAATCATTTTTATTTAGAGAGTGAGAATGATATGCCTTGTCCGATTTAGTCTTGTTCTCCTTGTTGTCACTAATCACGTCCATATTAGGTTCCTTGTACTGGACTATATTTTAGGTTTTAAATTCAACTTCTATAGGTCCATTTTGAGGACTTTTTGAGGTCACATGTACCCCCACATCCTCCTTCTTGCTTGGGATTTGGATTATTTCCTGTTCAACCATATCCAAACCTCTTAGATGCGTTCTCAATGCCCATATCTTCTGAAGACTCAGGTAATTACAATTTGTAACCAGGTGCCCATAACAGTGATAATGCACACATCTAAAGCGTATTCTTTTATAGTCCAAGTTAAGATGAAAAAGATCAACACCCTTTAGATTTCCATTGTCTCTACCAAACCTTTTCTACTAGAATGTGAGTCATTCCATAATATCCATTATCTAGGAAGGATAAATTTGTGTCATAATAAATACCTAATGCATTGCTAATTTCCTCGAAAACCTCTTCCGACCACAATATCAGTGGAAACCCATGGAATTCGAACCCACACTAGGAGAATATCCACACTATCCAATCAAGCATCGAACTCTACATGTCATTTCTTTAAGAACAGAGACTATGAAACCCATCTCCATCATTAGTGCAAGATTTTCTCCAATTCTTTGGTCATCCTAAACACCTAAACCATGCAACATTTTACCACGATCATGGTTCGTGGAGAGAAAACCACAAATGGTTCAAACTTTATCTTTATCCAAGCCTTCAAATCCTTATTTCTCATAGTTTTTCCAACAAAATGACCTACCAAATCCTAGTCCCTCACCTCCATTGTCCCATTAAGATTGGTTTTACCTCCCAAGTTCAAGCTGATAAACTCCTAATCCTTTTTGATACACTTGCATCACTTAGGTTTTCTTGAGTCCCCCTAAGATTCTAACCCTAATACCTCATAATTAGAGGATGGGACTCCCCTCAAAAACTTCCAATCCAACATTTTTCCAACAAACCCTAAATTGAGGAAACTATCCTTTCTTTCAACTACACAATTGCATAGGATTTCGAACTCATTAAAGACCTCGATTAGAGGGTTTACAACATCATACCTTGTATGCATTAATCCCCCATCCTCTTCCAACTAATATTTCAAGGTATATGGATATTATAGATCATGTACATAATTATTTGCATGAGGTGTATCACTCGTACGTTGATGATCCTCAATATGATCGATAAAGGGTCCCATAATCCCCTCCTCCAATTCGCTCAAGGTCCTATCACTTTGTTTGTTTGTCTCTATAGCCAACTTTCCCATAATAGCTATAGTATCATCCTCCAACATATGAGACATTAACCAATATATCCTACCAGAATCAAACGTGTCTCCTAATCAATTAAATCCCAAACTAGACCAAATTTGTTATCCTTTGAATGGATCTTCCAAATAATCCAAGTCTTCCTCCTTTAAATCCATTTTGCAGTCCACATTTGATTTATTGTCTTGACCAACTCAATTATTATGCAAGTATATACTCGATTATTATACAATTAGATAAAATTATAAAGAAATTAGAATTGATAGATTTGTTAAACTTTATGCCTAGCTAAAATCTCTACAATATGCATAACATTGCTCCCAAATCTAAATAACGTAATGATTAAAATCACAATAAAATATTTAATAATAACTAGGAATTAATACAATTTTCAAAAGATTAATTGTAATGCAAATTTTAACAAGACACAATATGAAACAACTTTCGGTTATGTTGTCCATGCATTTGGATCCTTTAGTTTGGTTAATTAATTTCTTTCAGTTTTAGAACCAATGTCATATAAGTTGCAAAGTCCTAGCCCTAACTCGGAAAATGATTAAAATAAAAGAAAAGTACTTTTAGTTCTTGGAACTTGGAAATGGTGCAAACAATGAACCGAAGGAATCACAAATATCAAAACAACAACCCCAAGGTGGATTAATAAATCTATACAAGGGAGGACCTTTGCGTTCGAGATACCATTACCTGAAAATAAAAAGGTTGGTTTGGAGCCTCTTCTTGTACAATCAACCAACACGCTAGATATATCGTAAAAACGTCAACTTTTAATGCAATAGAAGCAGTTTTGGCAACAATATCAAAATAATGGAATGCATGGAAGATTCCTTTGGGACTACTAATCGTTATTTTGGTTGGTTGTTGAACCACCCTCCATCTAGATATTCTAGGGAAGAGGATCTCATGAGTTTTCCTTGAGAAGAAAAATAGGTCAATGGATATTATGTATTAGATTAAACAATAATGCTACTTCTAATGATTAATAATGATAGACTCTTATGCCAATTCATCCTACAACCTTTGACTGTAATATCACCTCGTAATATCACCTAATATACACTAGGTGAAATTTTTTTAGTGCAAACAATATTTTGATCATTAAGTGTAGTAATGTCAATCAACATGATACATGTAGATTGATATGAAGTATTGATATCAATTGGAATTTACAAGTCGACATGTTGATTCTTCCCACAAATTTCGACAATAATATCATCTCAATTGAAGTTCCTTGCATTTACATGCAATGAATGACATTTACTGTGGACATTTTGGTCTTGTGTGTGGTTGTATCCTTGCATTTACATGCAATGAATGCCATTTATTGTAGATATTTTGGTCCTGCGTGTGGTTGTATCGACCATCGTATGAAAATTGGTCAAGATTTTGCATTACAATGATTGATACATACAAACCATTTCACTTCAAAAAATGATGAGGATGTAGAGTGAAACCTCATGCAGCTAGGGTTTACCCTAGCTTCCATTGTTTGTGTATGTAGTGACATTGTTTTTTGTTGTGTGTTTGCAATATCTTGTTGGAGGGACTCTTGTGTTCCCTTAAATCTCCATAGAATTAGATTCGTCCAAGTGTATTAAATCCATCCAAGTGCTCGTGTCTGAGCCAACCTCTCCGACCCTTCTCATTGTGACAAATTTTTGCATGGGATATGATTCTCAAGCAAAGGTTAAGGCCTTAAAATTGTTGGTTAGTGCTTTGAATCCTACTAAAGGATATTTCCCATCAAAAAATATATTTTTTAAAAGGATGGATGCCATTCCTTGGTTAGACCTATAGATTCTAGTTTGAGGAAAAAATCCATTCTCCTCTCTAAGCACGCTCTAGTGGACCTTGTCCCTGTCCAATATCCGCATAATCATGGGTATAATATCAATGGGCTCCCGAGCTAGAAAGTAATGCATTTTTTTTCTTTCAAGAAGAGGTTATTTTTTTTTAAATTCCACGACCAGGAATATTGTGACTTGATCGTCTGCTTTGGACCTTACTTCATGGGATCTAGGGGTTTATTTCTAACCTGGTGGTCACTTTATTTTAACTCATAATAATATATCATTGTAATTCTATAATGGGTTAGAATGCCTCATCTTCCACTAATGTTTTGAGATGAAAATACTCTCATATATAGGGAACAATTTGGGGTGATTCATTGACTGAGCATAACCAAAGGGAATTTACACTCCCGTGCCAGAATATGTGTGTAAGTGGACCTGGAGAAGGGAATTCTAGAGGCAATACAAATTAATATGGGAATATGGATTCATTTACAATCCCTAGATTATTACCAAATTCCGTTCAAATGCAACTTTTTCCATGAATACAAACACTTCATCGAGAATTGTTCAAAGGACCAAGAAAATAATTTATCTCCACAACAAAAAACAAATTCCTCTAGTAATCAAGAGTAGAATCATTTTTAGTTAATGACTAATCAACAAATAAATCAGAACCCTAAGGGGATGCAACAATCATAGGAAACTCAGAAAAACCCACCCATTATGAATAATAACATATTTGAGGTCTTCGAAATTTTAGAGGAAGTGGAAAATGGAAATGCTTGGAGTTTAGGGTACATCACCAATAATCAAGCAAAATAATATGATCTCCTTAAAGGTGTCCAATTGGCCAAAGAGAACCATATGCAACACATCATCATTATTGGTGACTCTTTGAACACCATAATAAATACAATTAAAGGGACTTTACCAAGGGATTCACATCTCAACAATATAATAAGAAAATTAGATATATGATAGTCGATATCCCCAAAGTTTTTGTTACACATGTCATGAGGGAGAATCATAGGTTGGAAAATTCACAAGCCAACCTAGCAATTTTTATCCCAAAATGGACTATTAGGATCAATGGGAGATTATCCCATCATCCAATTCCATAATTAATGCAAGTACATCCAAATTTAGTGCATGTCATTCAGGTGTCACACCCATGTCGGAAACAAGTTTTCATACAAGTGGGGGATTCCTCCGTCACACATAATTCATCATCCATATATCAATATCATAAATCCATAGTACCATTAGTGCATGAGCAAGGTGGGATATATCAATCAAATTATAGTTTAGTTATGTTGTTATCTCCTTTGTTTGTGTGGACATCAGAAGATGTGATGGATACAAGGTTTGCTCCAATATCAAGACAATTAATCCATTTGAACGTCATCATGAGAATGATTCGATTATCCAAAACATTCAAGAATTATCTCTGCATGCATAGGCATCGATTTGAACACCTGGGGAATCGAAGTGCCAACATCCAAGTGCATCGTCTGATTTTGTGTCCGACCTCTGTCTAGTTCGAAGAGGAAGGTGACAATTCACAACAGACTCAGGGGTACTTAGGAAGACTTCATTTCTCCTTCATGAATCAAGAGGAAAGCACTGCCACCAGAAGTTTGGAGCTGCAGTATCAAGAATTATGTGTAAGGAAAGGTGTAAGAAACAAAATTGGGATCCTCTGAGAAATTGAAGCAGGAACTCCAAACGATGGAAAGGTTGGTATTACTCCTAGTTTGATGTCAAGAAGTAGGTGAAAGTGCAACAATGTCAATTGGAACTTCTAAACATTTGAAATCCATAGTGGAATTGTGATTGTCTGGCGCCCAATTTCTCTTCCTTGGTGAGCACAGCCTCTCAACAAGGGAACTTGTGGCTCAATATTTTTTCTCTTAAGAAGGTTTTTCATATTCATTCATCTTTATTTAACCCAATGCCTTGTAATAGAAGTCAACAACAAGCCATAAAGGATTCCCTCAACACTCTGGGGAAGGAACTCCAGGAACTTCAAATTTCCCACCAAAGTTTGTCCTCTCGAGTCTCTTATATACTAGACATTCTCATTCATCATAGGATGACTATGTGACAACAACATGATGAGGTGGATGTGATACGGTCACATGTGGAAAGCTTGTAGATGCAGATGGCACCAACTCCTATGGATAAAACTCCTTCCAGCAGTGGTTCCTCACCATCGGTTGAACAATATCCTCTTGACTTGAACATGCCCACACATGACAACGAAATGGTAGAACCATATCCTCTAGTCAACCTCGTGCTAGGTAACTAATGTGTTTAAGTGCATATGCACTCTAGGTATTTTCTACAGAATAACCACTTGCAAATTTTGTAATGTATTGAATTTTAGCAGAGAACAAATCGAAAAATGGTTATATAGGGATGAAGTAGAGATGAACTTGATGTATTGGCCTTGCCTTTGGGATTTTTTTGGACTCTATTGTACCCCTCTAAGTGCTTTTGCAACAAACTTTTTTTATTAATATAATATCCTCCAGTTTTTGTTATAAAAAAATTAGGCAACCACTTTGAATTTTGGAAAAATTTTAAAAATCTAGCTTACATAAAGATTCTTTTGTTTCATTACTATGTTGAATGATGTGGCCACTGTAATTATTTTAATACAAATATTAATCGTTCTAATAAAAAAAAGAATAATCTTATATGCAATTATATCTATTGATAACGTGATAATCATGCAACATTTGTCCCACCGCTTTTTTTCTCATTTAGCCATATTGGGTTTTAATAAATTAGAAATGGGTTGAAGAAACTTTTGTCCAACTAGTACAAATGGGAAAAAGCATTGGCGTTGGCCAAACATTCTACCTTTTGGTTTTTTTGGCCGAAATCTAACAATGTAAATCTAGACAAAATCACTTTTTTGTGTTGCCATCATTTTCATCGTTGTCATGGCCAATTGCATCGTCCTGATCTATGTTTTCATTCTGCTCAAGGGGATCTGATTGATTTTTCTGGGGGATTTCCATAGGAGGGATTTTTTTCTCAAGCATTCCTTTATAAGTGTTAGTTTCCCCTTTTCCTTGTACTTTGGTGAGTTGGTTTGAATTCTCGTGTTCAGTCTGTGTATCTTGCTCCTTCTCTATCTGACCCTTCTATTGGTTTTTTCCTATTTGTTTGTCAATTTTCCTGGGGAATTTAACTCCAATTGATGGTATTGTTATAGGCTCATTATCATCTGATTTTTGTACTGGGGTTGTGTGTTCTAATCCTTGTTTATGTGCATCCCCTTGTCCTTCTACTTATTTATGTGTTTACATCTCATTTTTTTTGTAAACACGTCATGATGACTTGAATGATTTATTTTACTCTTATATGTGCTTGCTTGAGTTAAGTTAGGTGGATTTGAATTACTCGTATGAGCCAACTCGTCTAAGTGATGTTATGTTCCTGCTTCGTTCTGCATCGTTTCTTCAACTTCCTCTGATCCATAATGACTTGGATTTTTCTTTTTCACTTCCACTATGCGACAAATCTGAGATTGTGTCTTCCAAGGACACTTGGCGATGTCCTTTTCTTGGTTTCTTTTTATTTGGGGGAGATTTCTTTGCTGCTATTCTTTCTTCAATAATTGGAACAGGGTTGATTGGAGGTGATTCTCTCATTAGGTTCATTGTACCTACCCTCGTTCTATACCTCTTTGGAATAGGTTTGGTACTTGGATCTAGTCTTTTTTTTTTTGTCAACGTGATGTGGTAGCAGTTGTCCGACATGTACTCTCCTCCTATCGATCTTCCAGTCTCTTCTTTTTATGTCGCCTAGTTTCGACATGCTTTTCAAGAGAAATTTTAGCTTTTTGTGCTTCAACATGTTTTTCTTTGAGATTTTTCATGGCTTCTTGAAACATTGTCCCAACACTCGACTTTAATGTAATTATGTTGATTGTTGCATCCTATCAGGTTTGTTTTTCTTGTTGTTTGACTTTCCGAGCTATCATGTTTGTAATAGAAGTGATTTTTTCTTTCATTTTAGGATCGTCAAAGTTAAATGCAGTGTCCCAATGAAATCTTTCCTTCCAAATGATATCCAAGTATTTTGGAGTTGCGGTGGGGTCGATGACTTGCTTACCTTTGGTTTCTCTCTTCTGTTATTTTCTTTTAACAAGGGTTTTCTTTGTAGGAGTGTCTCCTTCAATGCCCAAGTTTTCGACAAATGGAATGATGTACAACGTTGCTTCTCTCTCCTCCTCTTTTTCAACATCTATAAGAGGTGTTATTAAGTTTGAGCTTTCTTGTAGCACCTCTAGTTGATATTCTAGTTCCTTTGGCATTGACTCATCGTGAACTCCACACTATATTGTAGTGTTGTCAATACTAAGATGGACACGGGCATTTGGTGGCAATGCCCATCAAACTTTTTGTTCGACCCTCCATCTGTGAGATGCATTTTTTAAGTTTGTGACCCATCTTCTAAACATTTCATCATCCGGTAGGAAGTCAGACGAGCTGACTTCTCTCGAGGAGAAAACCATGTAATTCTCCATAAATGGGATTTTCTTTACTATGAATGTCAGCTCACTGACTGGGATGAATTGACCCATGGAAATCTAGAGCAGAAGAGAAGGGAATATTATGGCTCACCCATTCTCCTGGAATTCTTTGTAATTACTCTTGATAGTTGCAGCGAGATGCTTTGTCTAGTTGAACTTTGTGCCTGCTTAGAGGATTTGATAAATGGGTTCTAGCATTGTGAGATTGACTTATGATGCTCAGCCTATAGAAGTGAAGAAGAGAGATACAATAATGTGGGTCCATTTTTCTCTTAGTTCGGTTAATTTGTTAATTAGTAAGCCCTTGGAATTCTTCATTGATGTTCCCCCTATGAGGAATTGTATATAGTCATTTGAGTTGAGGGTTTTGGGAACTTTTGTTCCCCCATTTGGTAACCCTATAACGTGTTGTATCATTCCTCTTGTTATTCCAACTAGATAATATAACCCTAGATGTATATTGTGACATCGACTGACCAATTTTTTTTCTATTTCTTCCTTCCATCCCCTGAACTCTGCAATCTACATGGCCCCAAGGAAATGTTGAATTCTGGCTTTCTCGAGAAAATCCATCTCTTTTTACAGACTCTGACTTCTATGCCCCACGTAGTAAAATTATGCCAGTGTTTTTCCCAATCGATCTCTTCCATTTTTGTGTCGCAGATGTTCTACATGCGGACTTCCAACTCTATTGTTGTGGATTTATCAAATTTAGCCTTTTGTTATGGCTCAACCAAAGAGTCATGGACCTAACCTCTCATTCTCTGCATGGTTGTAGTTTGTTATTAGTTGCACTGAAAGTATAGCTTTTGAGGTTTGGGGATCTAATAATTAGCTATTTGATTGGTGCTCTGAGTGCTCTGATGCTCAAGAGTGAATAGTAAAGAAACAAATTCATACATGTCCTCTATATTTATAGGCAGGAGGTGAAGTGGAGAATTTAATTCGACCAACAATGTTATCGATTTGTGTGCATCGCTAGTTATGGTGGGCGTAAATGTTTATTCATGGAGGGGATGATTTTGTTGATGACAAAGTGGTGGTTGAGCCTACCCTGTCGGGCATTAAATGCATCGAAGTACTCCCGGTGGCCAATTATTTTGACTAAGTAAATTATCTTTTCTTGGGGAGTTCACCCGACTCGGTCGAATTTTGTTGTTTGATTTTTTTGGATGATCTGGTTGGGTCGATCCTTCCATTCAATCGAAGATCTATGGTCGACTCGTTCGACTAGGTCGAATTTCTTTTCTTTGTTGACTTGGCTGATGTTTGATTTTCTAAATCCATATTCTTTTTGTCGATTGGTTTGAAGATAATCATGCTCGCTTGATTTGTAGTTTCCACGCTTGCTTGATTTATAATTTTCACGCTAGCTTGATTTATGATGTTCACGCTCGCTTGATATGGAGATTTCACGTTCGATTGACTTGAATACTTCTCTTTCACTTGATTGATTGGCCCATTTGTTTAGAAGATGATGGAGATTCTACCTTGGTGTTGAACTTCCTCTGGATTTTTGTTTTTCTTTTCTAAGTATCCTCTATGTTGGCCAGGGACTTTTCTCTCTCCTTGTGTTAACTGTATTTAGCTTGAAAGAATGCTTCGTGATGGTTCGATTCAGTCATATCTCTTTTAAATAACTTGTTGTCTTTCGACAATTTTGTACCTAATTTCCATAAATGACTGTTTTATTTCTTATGTTAATCTATTTTTCTTTTATTTAATCTTTCTTTTTCTTTTCTTTTATCGTTTATTTATTTATTTATTTTATTTATTTGTTTTCTTATTTTTCTTTATTTTCGACTCAATCTAGCCCGCCCAAAGGGTTTTGTACCTAGTTGGACCCTATTGGCGCCCCTGAAGAGGTTTTCACCAGCAGATGTTGTGGTTGTTATGTGTTCTATTTTTTCAGTTGGGCCCTGTTGACTAATTCTTGAAATGGGTGCCCTTACAATGTCCTTAGTTAAACTTCTCATGATGGTCAGATGTCCTTGACCATGTAAGGACACAACCAAGTAGTTTCTAAGTTCTGTGGTTTTCCATTTATTCGACTGTCATATAATAATACCAAATCTCCTATGTTAATGTATTTTTTCTTTATGTGTCAGTCGTGCTAGGATTTTTGTTGATTCTTTTGAGCTTCTTGATGTTGTTGTGCTAGCATCCTTTCTTCCCCCAATTGGTTAACTTGGTAGAAGCGTCGTCTCGTATTTAAAATATGGTTGAATTCTAAGATGAATGTTATCCTTCCTACATTTGCACAGAAGTGTAATGGGATTATAACTTCCTAACTATAAACAAGTTTAAACGATGTTTTCCCAATCAATCTTTTGTATGTGGTCCTATATGTCCATAGTATTGTTGGGACCTTGGCGAGTCCACTTTTTTTTTTAATCCCTTGTGTAGTGTTTTTTTAAAGGCCTCGACTGCACCATTATCTTGTGCATGATAGGCCATCATTTTCCTATGGTCGATCGTGAACTTTTTGAGTAAGATTTCAATTTTTGTGTTGACCAAATGTGTTCCTTGATCATTGATTAAGGTTAAGGAACAACCAAATCGAGTTGCTATATTTTCATATATGAATTTAGTTGTTGTCTCTTTTGTACAATTTTCGATAGGTTCTTCTTCCACCCACTTATTTAGATATTTGATTGTTGTGATAATATACTTTGCCCCTATTCTCTTGACTCTTTTTGGGAATTGACATACAAAGTCGATAGCCCATATTTCAAATGGTAAACTAGGATTTATCAAATGCAACGGAATTTTATTTTTCCACAGAGGTCAACCCGTCCTCTAGCATTTGTCACACTTCTTCACTTGTTCTAGAAAGTGTTTATGTAGATTCAACCACCAAAGGTCTTCCAAAAGGATCTTCATGGTTGTCTTTCGGCTTGAAAATGACCTCTTGTAGGGCCAACATGCACTTCATTGATTATATCTTCTCCTTCGTGTTCCAAGGTGCATCTTCTCATAATATCATCGCTTCCTAGCTTATAGAGGTATCCATTCATGAGAGTTAATGGTGTTTCTTTCAGTGCTAAGATCTTCTTTTTATTTGTTGGGAGATCATCAGGAGCCTTCCCTTCCTCCAAATATTTTATTGTTTCTTCAAGTTCTTTGGGGGAAACTTCGACCCAAAATAGATGTGTGTCAGGTAAATCATCCTCCATCACATTTGGATCTTCTCCTATTTCAAGTTGGGATAGATGGTCCAAGATGACATTCTTTTTTCCTGGTCAGACTACTACTTCGAAGTCGAATTCCTAAAACAATAGTAGCCATTGACATATTTTTTCCTGGTGGACCGACTGGTTTACTAAATATTTAATCACTTTATGGTCTATGAAGAATATGAATGGGTTTTCCAATAAATAATGCCAAACTTTTTGTGGGGCGAAGGTCATGGCTAAGGCCTCCCATTTTGTTGTTGAATAGTTTTGTTCTACTTTATTCAGTTTCTGACTAGCAAATGCATTGGGGTGATCAATCATGTCGTGGTTGTGCTAGGACTGAGCCTACAACAACATGAGATGCATCAACATGGACATGGAATTTTTTAGACCAATCCAGAAATCTTAGAATTGGTGCTTCTACCACTTTTCTCTTCAATGGCTCAAATAATTCATTACATTCCTCACTCCATTGAAATTCCACTTCTTTTTTTAGTAGCTCATCAATTGGAAAGGTTATATTGGAGTAATGGAAAATGAATTTCCTGTAGTATCCAGTATTCCCAATGAATATTTTTATTTTCTTTTGATTGACTAGTGGCTTCAAGTCGAGGATAACTTTGATTTTTTCCATGTCGACCTTGATGCCATATTTGTATACAATGTGCCCAAGCAAGATACCTATTGGTGTGGAAAATATGTATTTATTAATATTTAAGAACATATGAATCCGTCAACATCTTTATAATAGCATTCATAGCCATTGGATGTGATCTTGCAATAGGCTATAAATTGTCTAGACGTCAAAGTAAACAACCATTGTTTTATACATGTACTCCTAAAATGATTTAACCACTATTCGTGAAAATACTTCTGGAACATTTTTTAGTCCAAATGAGATCACTTTGTATGTGAATGATTCGAACTCATAGACAAATGTTGTTTTCCCCTTATCCTCCTTTGTAATCGGTACTTGGTTGTAACCAGAGAAGTCGTTTATGAAAGAGTAGCATTCATTCCCAATGAATTCATTAATAATTTCATCCGCGAACAATGTCGAGAACGGATCACTTACTGTTAGCTTGTTTAATCCTCTAAAGTCGACACATAGTCTTAGTTTTTTCAGGTTGTGCTTTTTAGGTTGCACAACCATTGGAATTTCCCATTCTGATTTGTTGATAGGGTAAATGATGTTGGCAACTAACATTGCCTCTATATCAACCAACACTCCTTTGCTTGGGCTTCGTAATTTTCTATTTTACAATTGTAAAGTTTTGTGTCTAAATTATGTCCTATCGACAATGGTGTTTTGAGTAAAATTTCACCTTCAACATTTGGCTCGACATTGTCCTTTTGTTCATTCATTATTTTTTACAGTTGGCGAGCCTCTTGGTATTCATCCCATGTTTCTACCCAAGGTTTTCCTTCTTTTGGATCCAAGGGTATGATGTTCTTCTTGGCACTACCTTTCAATTTAATCATGTCTCTTTCAAGTGAGATAGTCATGTTCATATTCTGAACCCATGGTCTTCCAACTAATGTAGGGTATGCGGGAATGAATTCGACAAAATTAATTACTTCAAAATAGACTCTTGTTGGAATCCCCATTGTGTAAGTTATGACATTTTTTAGTGTGCCAATTGGATCAATGAACCTTTGATCTGCTAGCTTTAAGAAATTCATTGTTGGAATTAGTGGGGGTTTTCCAAGTCGATTCCATGTTTCTCTGAGGAGGGTGTTTACTTGCGATCCAAATTCAAATATGACTTGTTTAACCATATGTCATTTGATTTCAAGGTAGACTTGTGGGTCAAATTCATTTGTATGCTTTTCCTGTGATAGTTGTGAAGATTTTTGTATGGACTTTGGTCTTCTTTGTATTCTCTCGGGATGTTCAATAGGTTGATCAAGTGACCAACCAAATAGTTTTATTTTAGTAATTGAAGAAATTCTTCTAGAGAAATTCCTAATGTGCTTGGTTGTCCTCCCCTATTTCCATTTGGTTTATCTTGGTCGATAGTTTTAAGGAACTTCATTACTTCCTGCATTAATTTTTCCTCTTGTTCAGGGTTGGGATATGTATTTTGATGTGCCCTTTGTTGGGCAGGAGGATCTGGATAAATGTCTTCACCCACTCCCGATCTTGTTACAACATGGATATTTTTGGAATTTAGTATATATTTTTTGGGCACTATGTGGAAGAGGTTCATGTTTCTCTTGTTCATCACTTTCTCCAACATGATTGGGAAATATTCAAGTGAGTGGCTAGCTACTCCACATATATTATATAACTTGAGATCAATTATGTCGTTTATAGGGAAATCAGGACTTATGTGGTCCTCTTTCCAACAATTAAACCAATAGTAATGGCCCAGACCATGTCCTCTACATGTCTGTCCTCCTCCTCTTTTGTATCTACCTCTTCCTTGATAACCCATGCAGTCTCGACCTTTGTATCCATTTTCATTTCCTTGGTCAAGATTCTAGTCAGCCATCTACGTGTGATATATTGAATAGACATTCAATTTGTTTTTCCCATTTAACCAACATTCCTATGTAGAGTGATTATTTTCCTCACAAATATGGCACCATTTTGTTTAGGCATTTTTTAATTATGTGGGCACTCCCTCATTGCGTGATTTATCATGCCCTCACAGATATCACATAATGTTTTTATTTGGATATGTGGGATGGTTGGATCTAGTGCATCACTAAATTTATAGTATTCCTTAGTATGTCCTTCACTAGAGAAAATGATGCACTAGAGTTTGTTCCATGAAATGGACATGTTTTTTTTATAGACTGTTGTAATTTTCTGAGCTTTCTTCTATCCTTTTCTAGATTGTCAATGAATTCGATGATCCTTTTTCATTCATCTCTATGCACTAAGATTTTTTCAATGCATTCTCGGATGTCTGAATGTCATATATTCATAACAGATCTCAGATTTTTTATAGGAGTTCTGCCACATACCATTGTACGAGTAGTCTTTCTTCTATTGCGTAAGGAATTTGACTCAATAGGTCTTTGAACCTTTTCTCATATTCTCAGACAATTTCGCCTGAACTTTGTTTGATTTCTTTCAAATTTTTCCTAGCCAGGTGACTTATGTCTTGTGTCTTAAAGAATGTGAGAAAGATGTGTTTTATCTATGCCTTTGATCTTTGCTAGTGTTCTGCAAAATGCATGAACCAAGTGAAGGCCCTGGCTCGAAGTGCAACACCAAATTGTGCCATCTACTTATCTTCGCTGATAATATCAGTGATATCCTAAAATATCTCACAAACGAAGCAATGTTATATGGGAATATGGTTGAGGCCCATTGTGGATTTCTTGGGGTTTTTAGGAATTGGTATTATTGCAAGATTTTGGCTTTGTTGATTTCATATAGAAGTCGATTGGGAAGTTGATAAGATATTACTTAAAATATGGGTGTTCAACTCGACTAACACAATGTGTCACCCATCTTCAGTCGAACCGTATTCTAGCGTTAATTTTGTTTGTTCGATCACTGGGATTATGTCATCAGTTTGACAACCCCTATCTATATTGGCGCAAACCCCCTTCCCTCCAAAGGGCTACTTGACCTCTTGGTCTTGGATCATTTGGATTCCTGATTCAGAATGAGTTCTTGGGTCTCTACGGGCACCCAAAACTATCTTACCCACACACACATCCTCTTCCGCTAGTGACCACGGCTGTGACCATGGGTCTACCTTCTTCGCGGTTCAGACTTCGGGGATATCCCAAATCCTTTCTTCACTTCTTCCCAAAGCGCTCAACTATGAGTCTCTAAAATTACGCCACGTGTCTCCTCAGATTCGTCGGCCCCACAATGGTTCAGACTTCGCGACCTTGTGAAACTCTAGGCCTTTCACTCACAACCTCTAATATCCCGCTTCCCAAACTCTTGAATCATGTTTCCACGTGCTCTCCTGTGATCAACGGTTAGGATTGAATAACGACTTCAGACTTCTCAACTTGACCTTCGTCGAGTTTTCTACTTGACGAACCTCCTAAGTACCTAAATAATTCACAGTTTCCCTCCTTACAACTTCACAAGATCTAACGGTCTTGGATCGTTCTTCCCCTTGTGAGAATAAATCTTTCCCACTGGCTTCTACGAGAAGTTCAAGGACTCCTTTCCTTTAATATTTCTGTCGCTCTCCCTTATGAGATTTCCTTCTTCATTTTTCCTTTGCTCCTCTGAACAACTACTTCGACGCTTAGTCAAGAATCCAATCTGTCAACACTTTGCAACAGATTTCTCTCCACACTTTGACTTTTGTGGATGACTTCACACTCCTTGTGACTGTTCTCCAACCGCTCCTATCTCTTGTGACTAAATCACACTATCCTTCCTGATATTTTGAGTCTAAAAACTTTGTCACGCACTCCTTGCGGACGTCAATGCACTCCTTGCAGGTGCATGAGTTTCACTATCTCTTCTGAGCTTTCGAGTCGAAGCAGACTCAGTCGTGCACTCCTTGCGGACACTATGCACACCTTGCACTTTCTCAATGAAAAGAAATGATTGAAACTTATCTACTCCTAAAAATGATTTATACATTCAACAAAGCAAATGCAGTCATGGATTCAAGAACAAAAATAACAGAATTGAGAAAAATAACAGAAATTCTACCATTCATTCAGATAGACACATAACCATACACATTTGGGACAATACTTCTCTGTTATATTCATCCAACTGAAACTTATACACATTCAGACAAATTTTCTCTGCATCTCCCTGCTCTTAGCTTACAATGCCAATCTACACATACTAGATTCATCCGCTACAACAACTATCAACAACAATTGACGACTACCAACAACCCTTACTGGGCAATATTACAAAGGTTTATACAAAGAGGCGCTCTTCGAGCATTCCCTCCAACTACTCTACGCTACCTTAAATGGAATTAAATGATATCAATTACTTAACGCCTATTACAATAAATATTGTGTCAAACGTATAAGAGCGTAAGCTCCAAATTTGTACTGTGACCCGATCCATAAAACAAAATACATCCCCCCATCATCTTTCATGATGGCTCAGCCTTCAAACATTAAAAGATATTCATAACTCAAAAAGTTTTGTCAGATATCTCATTAATACATTGATTAGTTTGAAATTCAAAATATTTCAAAATGTGCGCTAGTGCGCCCAACTATCCTCCACGCTTGTGCTTTGTTGGCGATGCTCCTGCATCATACTCCCTTGGATGAAAAATTCATGGAATCGTGTCCATAAGCTCCTACATCGATTTTCCATGCTTCTGGATCTCTGTTTCATTAACCCAGTTGGCATCTTCTGCTGGTCATCCTTTCCATTTCACCAAGTATTAAAATACGTCTTTCTTCTGGTCTTATTACCAATTCTTTGATCTATGATCTTTTCCATATGTGGCTTCTCTGTTGTAGGCATCTGTTTCTCCCACTGAATCTTCCTTTGAGCTTCAGTTCTTTCAGTTCCATCTTCCTTGTAAAGATACAGGTCTTCTATATTGAATATGGGCGATATACCCACATCTTCTGGTAGCCCTAACTCATAAGCATTCTCGCCAAATCTCCTCAAGATTTTACATGGCCCTATCTTTTTCAACTTCATCTTGTTATATGTTCCTCTCGGGAATATTTCTTTCCTTAGATCTGCTAGAACTTGATCTCTGACTTCAAATTCAAGATTTCTCCTGTGTTGATCGGCTCTACATTTGTATTCACAATTGGTCTTCCTCAACTGCTCCTTGATCTGATTGTGAAGTTCCTGCATCTCTGTAGCAAAATATTCAGCTCTTGCCCTCCTAAACTCACCCTGCTTCAGATCGCTTAATTCTAAAACTCCTCTCCGATTCATCCCAAAAACAATTTGAAATGGACTTTTCCCAGTGCTCATGTTCATTGAGTCATTATATGCAAACTCAACTTGTGCTAGAATATGATCCCACTGACTATGGTGTTCAGTGACCAAAATCCTCAACAAATCTCCTAGGCTTCTATTCACCACTTCGGTCTATCCATCCGTCTGTGGATGATATGCAGAACTAAAAGATATCTTTGTCCCCAAATTTTTCCACAACATCCTCCAAAAATGACCAATAAATTTGGTATCCCTGTCTGAAACTATACTCTTGGGAAATCCATGGAGTCTCACAACTTCTCTGGAAAAAAAATTCGCAACATGTGTTGCATCACTAGTCTTCTGGAATGGGATAAAGTGTGCCATCTTTGAAAATCTGTCCACCACCACAAATATGGAATCACTTCCTATTTGTGTCCTTGGCAACCCCAACACAAAATCCATGCTTATTGCATCCCAAGGCCTCTCTGGAATAGGAAATGGTTGATACAACCCAATGTTTTATTTCCTCCCCTTGGCATACTGACAAATCTTGTAGTTGCTCACGAATCCCTTTACCTCCATTCTCATACCTGGCCAATAATATGAACTGGCTAATTGGGCAAGTGTTTTGTCATGACAGAAGTGTCTGTCCAAACCTCTGTCGTGTTTTTCCTTCAACAAATTCTCCCTCATCGAGCATCTTGGTATGCACAATTGGCATCCTTTGAACAACAACCCATCCTGAATCAAATATTCATCCCACTGGGTTCTATCTCTGAGCACAAGATTCTCACATGCTTCATATGCCTCTCCAAAATATGGATCATTGTGGTACATTTCCTTAAGGTGATTAAACCCCAAGGTTTTGACCTAAAATTCCTGCAGAAAAAAAATTCTCATGCTCAATGCATCAACAACTTTGTTAGCATTTCCAAAAATATGTTTAATGACAAAAGTTAATTTTTTCATAAACTCTATCCACTTAGCATATTTCTGGTTTAACTTCTCCTATCTAGTTATGAATTGCAGAGCGTGATTATCACTATACAAAACAAAATCCTTCGGTACAAGATAATGTCTCCATTTCTTCAACGCTTGGATTATGGAATAGAACTCTTTGTTGTATGTAGATTAATTTTGTTTAACTTCATTTAGCTTCTCACTAAAATATGCAACATGTATGTTGTCCTGGCTTAAGACGGCTCCAATTGCAACTCCACTTGCATCACATCTTACCTGAAACGTCTTTCTGAAATCCGGTAGAACCAGAATCGGTCATTCAATTAGCTTCTCCTTTAGTATGTTGAATCTTCTCTCGGCCTCTTCTGCCCATTTGAAAGACTTATGTCTTTTATTTACTGTATCCATCATCTGAGCACTAATCCCGCTAAAATTCCTGATGAACTTCCGATAAAAACTTGCTAACTCATGGAAGCTTCTTACCTCAAAGATATTCCTTGGTGACGACCATTCTTTGATTGCTTTCACCTTTTCGGGATCCATCTTCAACTCATTTGAAGAAATAACAAAACCCAAATATATGATCTTTGTTTGTAAGAAAGAGGACTTTTTCAAATTGATTAACAACTTCTCTTGTTTCAGCCTCCTCATCACCAATGTTAAATGTCTCAAGTGTTCCCCATTACTCTTGTTAAATACCAGTATATCATCTAGATACACGATCACAAACTTACCAATGAAATCCTTTAATACTTCATTCATTAGTCTCATAAAAGTGCTCGGGGAATTTTTTAAACCAAATGACATAACAAACCATTCATATAACCCCTCATTCGTCTTGAATGTTGTTTTCCGCTCATCGCCTTTTCTCATCCTGATCTGGTGATATCCACTTTTCAAATATATTTTTGAAAAATAGTTGGGTCCACTCAAGCAATCCATCAGGTCGTCCATCCTTGGTAATGGAAATCTGTATCTGATCGTGATCTTATTTATGGCTCTCGAGTTCGTACACATTCTCCATCCTCCATCCTTCTTTGGTCTTAGTACAGTTGGTACTGCACATGGGCTCAAACTTTCTCTGACCAATCCTTTGTCTAACAGATATTGAACATGTCTCTTCACTTCCTCATTCTCTTGAGGCGTCAACCTGTACGTTGCTTTGTTCGACAGGCTTGCTCTTGGTATCAAGTCAATGTGATGACTGATGCTCCTGATAGGTGGCAATGAGTTTGGAAAATCATTCACTACAATATCAGCAAAGTTCTCTAGTAGCTCCTAAAATTCCTCAGGCAAATCTTCCACTGAAGTACTAGTAGGGATAACCCTCGGTTTCCTCACTACAACAAACTACATCTCTTTTTCCTTCTTCACTTCATTCAGGAGTTCCTTCCCACTCATGAGAAGCATGCTTGTGTTGGCTTCCTCCTTCACCTTCTTTTCCTCAATTGGCAACAACATGTGTGTCCTACCATTCTTCTCTAAGGTGTATGTATTCCTCCTCCCATCATGGATAACATTTATGCATACTGCCAGGGTATTCCCAATAAAACATGACAGACATCCATAGAAATTACATCACATAGGATCTCATCCCTATATCCTCCTATTTTGAAATTAACCATGCATTGTTGAGTAATTGTTACTTGATGACCTTTATGCAACCATAAGACTTTATACGGTGTCAGATGTGCAGTCATCTCCAACTTTAGATTCTTCACCATCTCTGTGGATACTAAGTTCTCAGTGCTCCCACTGTCAATTATCACCTTGCAAACTTTGTCCTTCGTCTTGCAAGTTGTTCTGAACACATTGTTCCTTTGCACTAGATTTTCAGCCTCTGGCTCTTTCTTCAAAAGAAATTTCTTCATCATCAGGGACCTTCCATCCTCTTCACCTTCTGCCTCAGCATCTCACTTTTGAGATGTGAGATTCACCTCCTTTATTTCTCTTGGGACAATCC
The DNA here is from genome assembly GCA_009831015.1 of Picea engelmannii. Lineage (NCBI taxonomy): Eukaryota > Viridiplantae > Streptophyta > Pinopsida > Pinales > Pinaceae > Picea > Picea engelmannii. The sequence continues at coordinate 36,781 of ML818838.1, forward strand.
CAAGACATATTTCATGTCTTTCCGCAAGCATAATACCTTACTTCTCCTCCTCTACCTCTTCCTCTACCTCTGGGAAAAGAAATTCTACCCCCACTCTGTCTTCTGTGAGAAATTCCTCCTCTCTCAAAGTCACTGTGTGGTTTCTCCGCCTCGTCTCTAGGCTTTTTTTCCTTATCTTGGGAAACTCCTTTGCCTATGTTCAAGCTTCAACCCTTGTTCTGCTAACTCTACTTTCTAGCCAACTTCTCTTCTGCCTTCAGTGCCATATGATACATGTCTTCAACCGTTCTAATTATCGCCATGCTAATTTCATCATGGATATCATATCTCAGGCCATTAATGTATCTAAAAACTTTATCTTCGTCTCTTTCCCTTTGTCCAGCTCTAATGTTTAGTTTATAGAACTCCTCTTTGTACTCCTTCACAGTCAATCCTCTCTGTCTCGGGTTTTGCATCCTCCTGAATAGATTTATCTGGTAATCCTTGGGAATGAATTTTTCCTTCAACTTGGCTACCATTTGATCCCAACTCTTGATCTTTTGCTTTCCTTCACTCCTCTTATCAGCCCGTAGTTCATCCCACCACAGTGTTTCATGTCCCTTTAGTCTAGTGACAACATGTCTCACCTTTTTCTCCTCTTCAACATCCTCATAGTCGAAATACTTATCCATTTCTCATATCCAATCAAGAAATTCTTCCATGTCTAAATTTCTTTCATACATAGGGATGTCAATCTTCACTCTGGCACCCAATTTGACAACTACTCTCAGCAAGCATTCTTCCACAACATCCTCAACTACAACTTCTGCAACTTGGACCTCTTCCATTTTTGCCTCGCTGACATCTCCAACATTTGGTGCTCTCCTTTGTGTTGTCTCCATGGCATCTATCCTCGCATGTAGTTATCTCATCTCCCTTTCCATAGCTCTGTTAGCTACAAGTGGATCAACACATCTCCTAGACGGCATTGTGCTGACACTTATCTTTCCTCCCTACAGAAGTCAATTTTGTATTCTTCTTTGATACCACTTTGGTATCAGATTATCTCTATACCTCCTTCTCTCCGCCTGAGAGAAATTTAGCTCCTTCTCTCCGCCTGAGATAAATTTATCTTTGATACCACTCTGGCACAAACCCACTTCCCTCCAAAGGGTTTCTTGACCTCTCGGTCTTGGATCGTTTGGATTCCTGAGTTGAAATGACTCCTTGGGTCCCTATGGGCACCCAAAACTATCTTACCCATACACACAGGCTCTTCTGCTAATGACCGTGGATGTGATTGTGGGTCTACCTTCTTCGCAATTCGTACTTCGAGGATATCCCAAATCCTTTCTTCACTCCTTCCCGAAGCGCTAAGCTCCGAGTCTCTAAACTTACACCATGCATCTCCTCAGATTCGTCGGCCCCATAATGGTTCAGACTTCGCGGCCCCGTGAAACTCTAGGCCTTTCACTCACAACCTCTAATATCCCACTTCCTGAACTCTTGGATCTCATTGCCACGTGCTCTCCTGTGATCAATGATTGGGATTGAATCAGATCTTTGGACTTCACAACTTGACCTTCGTTGATTTTTTGACTTGACAAACCTCCTAAGTAACGAAATACTTCACAATTTCCCTCCTTACAACTTCACCAGATCTAATGGTCTGGAATAGTTCTTCCCCTTCTAAGAACAAATCTTGCTCATTGGCTTCTACGAGAAGTTCAAGGATTCCTTTCCTTGAATATTTTCGTCGCTCTCCCTCCTGAGCTTTTCTTCTTCGTTTTTCCTTTGTTCCTATGAACAACTTCTTCGACGCTTAGTCGAGAATCCAATCTGTGAACACTTTGCAACAGTTTTCTCTCCACACTTCGACTTTTGTGGATGAATTCGCACTCCTTTCGACTGTTCTCCAACTGCTCCTATCTCTTGTGACTAAATCATGCTATCCTTCCTGAGCTTTCGAGTCTGAAAAATATGTCACGCACTCATTGTGGACGTTAATGAACTCCTTGCAGGCATATGAGTTTCACTATCTCTTCTGATCTTTCGAGTCAAAGCAGACTCAGTCGCGCACTCCTTGCAGACACTGTGCACACATTGCACTTGCTCAACGAAAAGAAACGATTCAAACTTATCTACTCCTCACAATGACTTATACATTCAACAAAGCAAATGAAGTGATGGATTCAAGAACAAAAATAACAGAGAATTGAGAAAAATAACAGAAATTCTACCATTCATTCAGATAGACACAAAACCATACACATTTGGGACAATATATCTCTGTTATATTCATCCAACTAAAACTTATACACATTCAGACAAATTTTATCTGCATCTCCCCGCTCTTAGTTTACAATGCCAATCTACACATACTAGATTCAGCTGCTACAAAAACTATCAACAACAATTGACAACTACCAACAACCCTTACTGGGCAATATTACAAATCTTTATACACAGAGGCGCTCTTCGAGCATTCCCTCCAACTACTCTATGCTACCTTAAATGGAATTAAATGATATCAACTACTTAATGCTTATTACAATAAATATTGGGTCAGACTGATAAGAGTGCAAGCTCCAAATCTGTACTGCGATCTAATCCATAAAACAAAATACATTCCCCCATCATCTTCCATGATGGTTCAGCCTTCAAACATTTAAAGATATCCATAACTCAAAAAGTTTTGTTAGATATCTCATTAATACATTGATCAGTTTGAAATTCAAAATATTTCAAAATGTGCGCTAGTGTGCCCAATTGTCCTCCACGCTTGTGCTTTGTTGGCGATGCTCCTGCATCATATATACTCTACGAATCATCCTCTAGAAGGTTGTGACAATTATTTTTTGTTGTATGATGATTTGGATTCTTCAAGAAGTAAATTTGGCAGGGAGGCAGAGTTTGTAAGATCTCTTCTATGGAGGAATATATCCTCTGGTCAATTTTGAGTATTTTCGTGTACTTCGATTATAAGTGTATCTCTTTTATGACCATCATTGTCAATTCGGTACCATACTTTCAAGGATTGAGTATCAACATGAAGTCTCTAACAGAGGAGAATGTCAAATAGCGGGTCCTGAATCATTAATATCCATACTATCAACTTTGTCAATTTCTTGTTGGGCGCCACTAGCTTCCACACTCAATTGAAAGCTTTCATTCCTCCCAGTAGTTGTTGGGGCGCTCTCTATGGCTGTTCCAGTGAACTGTCACGCATGGAGAAGATTTCGATTTGAACTTCTGGGATCCCTTTTGTTTTGTAACTCTTCCCACCTCTTTTGTCATTTGTCCTGCCCCAGTATTTGGATGTCAGTTGAGGGTTTATAGACCTGCATTTGGCATGCAGTATTCCCTCTTGAATCTAATGTGTCTCTTGTTTCATTTATCATCCTCCCAACTTCAAACATTATTGAATTTGGTGCGATCGACTTGACTTATATCATCTCATGAATCATCCCACCCCCCATCGTCTGCCTGACCTACTCGAATTTGGCAGTGTTGATCATTCTTATTGTTCTCATTTCTTTAAAAAGTAATCCCATGCTTCTTGTGTGTATTTGTTAGCTTCGATAAATTCTTCCCACTCTTCTTGTTTTCTTTCCAATTTGAATTTGGTGGAGGATTTCCCCAGAGGCGTCAGTGTTTGACAATGTCTCTAACTCCCTTGTCTAATATAAATTTATGTAGTAAGGACGAAATAGTGCAAAGGAAATTGTCGTGCAATTCGATGTGAAATTTGTCTTTTATGGTTTCGATTGATGATCTATCTTTGATTTCTTGTTCTTCAATTTAATCACGTATGATTCTTTCAAGCCACTCGTTCAAATTTGTTCTTCCTCTATTTATTATCTTGAGCATCAACTGTTCATCTTGAGTGAATTTGCACATTAGGTGATTGATTGAGATATTCGAATAATGCCTCTAGAATAGCTTCCAAGAATCATTCGTGTGTTTCTGAGAAGAACTGTGTACGCGCTTCTGCTAGTGTTAGTTGATTCCTCCTTGCGTAGTTTTGATGTAATTATTGATTTTGCGCTCCCACCATTCACGAATGTCTTCCAACTTTAATATATATGTGATTTTTATTTATACATGGACGAGTTTAGAACTACTAACAATGAAACCATTGTTGTAGTCTAAGAGAAAGTACGAGAAGGTTACTAGTAGTTCCTTACATGTAGCAACATATGTTATAGCATTATATACATACACACATAGACATACATGGAAGCATATGCAAGTAATGGGAGAACCAACAATATGCACCTTATTATATGTAAGAACGACCTTAACCTTTCTCTGTTACACACACACACACACACACACACACACACACACACACACACACACACACACACACACACATGTCATTGTAGTTAACTATCAGTTACAACTTATTAACTGCTTGTTTGGTCGACTCTAACTGCATGTTCGACCAACTTTTATATTTGACTTCTACAGTCGACTTATCTGGTTGACTGGTGGGTCTAGTCAGCAGAGTCGGCTAACCCCTACAACATTCTTTCATATATCTATTGTTAGTAGTCACATGCATCTTTCTAATAAGCTTCATTATTTAAAAATAAAAAATCAAATCAAATACTAAAGTTACACATTACCTTTTCAATGGGATTATCCAAATCTAATGGATTAAAGAAGTCGGTGACCCGAAAGCATTAAGTTGTTAGGAAAATAGATAGCATCTATCAATTTTAGTAAAACCATAACCATGGGGAAAATTTAGAGGGAAGACAAATATGCTATTAGTTATAAATTGTGAAGGAATAAAAGTTATTGTTATACATGGTTTCCAACTTACATCTTGTTTCCTTTCATGGGTTGAACTCCATGCCAAGTACTCTGGGAGCACTTTTTGTTAGAATTACTTTTGATAACTTAAAAGGGAGAGATTTAGTAGTGTAAAGTTTGAAAGACAAAGAATCGAAACATATGCAACATAATAAAAAAAATGTATGTATCTTTGTTGATTAAGATATTATGACAACTTGTAACCAAGCCAATAGTGTTGAATCCTTCCCAACATTTTAGGCAACTCTAAATCCTAGAATACATGGTCCTATTTTTCTCATACATGTCATGTTTACTTTGACTCACAAATATGTAGCTTTTTATTTTTATTTTGGAAGAATACTATTACTTATGAGAGATTAAAGTGAGATTAAAGAGATTTAAGAAAATCATAAACACTCCACATCCATAGAAATAATATATTAAGAAGAACAATAATATTTTATGCATGCGATCATGGAGAATTGGATGAAGTTTGGTTCTGCTAAGACATTCAATAGAGTGTAGGTTTATCTCTAGTACCCATAGGGAATATAATATGCGGGAGGAAGCAACATTAATAGAGAATGGAGGGAATGATCCTCATGTAGGTGTTATTCACATGTACCCCATATACATTGTCGAGGATAATGAAATATTTAATTGATGCTTATTTATGGTCATATCTTAATCATTAATCAGTGTATGGGTAGGGACGTGGCTATTAGGTTCAATGTATCTGGTCATTGTTAGAAGCTTCTAGAGAAAACAACCTCCTCTATATATATTTGATGTAAGAGGAAGGGATGTCATAAAGCATCATTATATTTTTTCTCGTTATTAATAATATAGGGAGTTCATTCCTCTTTGAATTTTGTTGTATGGGGAGCCTTACCTAAAGGTTATTCGGATTGAAGTTCCATGATCTCTTTATTTCCATTGCTCTAGATTGTTTTTTCATATTGCATATTTCTATATTTCTTATTGGAAAAGTGGCTTACTAGGCCTTTTCTTTTGCTACTTGCTACCAAATTTGTATCAAAATTCTTGCAATCACTCACATCAACTACCCATCTCATAAGACAGTGTTGGAAGTGATGTTTGATATTTTTTCTAGGCTATATGGGAAGGAAAATTGGGATTTTATAAAGTGGGGTGGTGATTTGTAAACCACTTTGGATATTTCAATGGTCAAATTACCAAAATATATCTTCAAATACAACTACCTCGAGTCTATGTTTGATTATGCAACTGCTCTTTTTTTTAGTGATTTAACATCATATAAAATACAATAATCAATTTTCTTAATTATTGGGAAATGAAAACGAAACTAAAAAATCAAAAACACACATTAGAGCACAAATTTACCCTAGGAAACGTAATATGGGAAATGCCAACAAGAAATGAAGGACTTTGTCTTTCACCTTTTATATAATGGAGATTACAATACAACATACAAAGCAATCCAAGATTGTTGTGAAGCTAAGGGACATTGTGGCAAGTAATATTCCTTTATAAATTGCTTCCATCTCAATTTGTTATGTTAGTATCTCCTCCACAAACAAAGTTACCAACTTGATGAGAACTATGACCTCAAAATGAGAACTCTAGAACTAAGACCTCAAAATGAGAACTCTAGAACTAAAAATTCATGTTTTTGTGTCAAAAACACCACAATCAACCCTTAAATTGAAAAGTGGTGCTACCAGAAGCACTTTTTTCTTTTTGGGGGTTAAACTTACAACCCTTTGCAACCATGACCCGTAATGTGTGTAACAAAAACCTTAAATTCACCCTGAATAAAAAAGTTGCCTACCCCTTAAAGCTTTGTTATATACTTTTTTTTATATACCTTTTTTCATTTAAGTTTTTTATTATATTTTAAAGTTTGTTTTGTGTATTTTAAATTTTTATTTCTATATTTTAAAAACTTTATCATATTTTTTTAATGTATTTGGTTAAAAAAAATTAATACATTTATTTATTATTTTTGTAACTGGATGAACTGACAATTGGTCCGGTTTCGTACTCACGTGACACGGGGTCGATTCCGACCTCTACCACTATAACCTTCGAGTGTCATATGTATGCCCCTTCCGTAGGAAATAGTAAATCAGGGAATTTGAACTTGCAACCTCGTTGAACATAACACTTCATATCACGACACTTTCCAATTGAGTTGCCCCCCGGGGGCTACATTTATTTAAAAGTTTATTATATATGTATTTTTTTATAATATTTTTTTTTAAAGTTTATTTTAAATTTTTTTTAATTCTATTCTTATTCTATTTTTTTATTTTATTTTCCAAGTTTTTTTTTTTTTTTCTAAAGTTTATAGTTATATTGCTTTGTTAAAAAAAAAAAATTATAATTGTCAATTTCGGCTAGCTCAATCGGTGAAGGTGTGGGTTTTGTTAGCTAGGTGACCCGAGTTCAATACCCTTACGGTGAGTCTAGTCGAGAGGAGACACCCACAACTCCAACCATGTTAAGGGTTGGTGCGACCCAGGCCGAGTGCGATCCCCAGGTGATTTTGATGGCTTAGATGCCCCTAGGTTGTGGTTTCTTAGCCAATGGTTAAAAATGTTGACCCTGTATGAGCAACTGAGTGGGCCCAATGGTTAAGAACATGTGTTATCTCCGGGGAGGTCACAGGTTCAAAACCGGTGGGGGGTAGGGATGCTCATATTGGCCCGTTGTGACAAGGCTAGAAGGGTAGACGACCCCTGGGATAGAGGTTCACTTCGGGGTGGGCCTCGGGACGTCTCAACCCCTGTTGAGTCACAAGTTATTGGTATATCTTGCTTGCGGGCTGTTGGATATACTCTTGGGAGGTTGTTCCCATGGTTAAAAAAAAAAAAATGTTGACCCTGTAGGTTACGGGCACATTTCTAACAAACAAACAAACAAAAATATTTTTTATAATTTATTTTTAAACAATGTTTGTTTTTCAGTTTTTATATTAAAATTTAAAGGGAGGGTAAAGAGTGGAGTGGATATGGGTAGGATGATTTAATTTGCAACAATGTTGACTCTTTAGGTCACGGTTTCGAAAATGTTGCAATTTTAAACTTGAAAAAAGAAACAGAGTTACTATAGTAACATTTTTCAATTTAAAGGTTGATTTTAAAATTTTGGTTGCAATGCTACTTGTTGTTAAGGCCATGGTTTCAAATTCGTTGTAATTTTAACCTCCCATAAAACAAAAGGGTGTCGCTTGTAACACTACTTTTTAATTTCAATTAGTTTTAAGATTTTGGTTTTAATGATACTAGTTGTTAAGACCACGGTTTCAAACAAGTTGTAATTTTAGCTCCGTAAAAACCAAAAAAAAAAGTGCTACTGCTAACACCTCATTTTAATTTTGGGTTTGATTTTAACATTTTTGTTTACAACATTCCAAGTCATGGTTGCAAAAGTCATAATTTTAACCTTGTAAAAAAAAGAGTCCAAGTAGTAGCACCACTTTTCAAAATGGAGGTAAAAACAACCATTAAATGTGACTTCTAAAAAAATGAGAACTCTATAGAGTTCTCGTTAGGTTGGTAACATTGTTCACACCCATTGCTAATTTATATAACAATTATGGAAACTAAAGAAAATCAACCCTTTTCCCCCCTTCTGCTAGGTTTTGTATAGCTAGAATTAGGGTTTGGTTTAGGATTTTAGAACCCTCTTAGACTCTTCATGCTTATAGAAGTCTCTAATGGATCCTCATACATTACTAGCTCCACATTTGTGATTATGGTGAGTTGGCATTGTTTCGACTTGGACTTATGGGGAATAATTGGATTGTTACCTTGTTGGGGGCATAACTTTTCCATACATGTTATGTTTGACAAAAATGAACTACCCTTGGAAATCTATTGACTTGTATAATGTAGTAAGGATCTACAAGAAATATGTCCTTAAGGTCACAAACACCAAATTTCTACTTCTTTGACCTTGACTTGGAGGATTTTTAATTCTAATATATCAATGCATTTTTTTAGGATCTGGTCCAAATAGACCCTTCTAGGTCCCAAATTCTATCCTACCCATTACAAAGCATCAATATAGTCATCTAGTAACTATGTAGATCCAATTAGACAATACCTCCCATGTTGGAAGGATTTTGGTCTCCGAAAGTTTTACTTTTGATGTATATGGGGAAACAATTCCTCATTGTTCTCATTCATGGTCCTTTTAACATTTCCTTATTAATATGAAACCAAACTCTATATCCTACTTGGAAGGTATTTTCAACCCTGCATTGATCATGCTTGGCCTTGTACTTCACCGAATATTCCTTCAATTTATCCCAAGCTTGTAGGTGTATCTATTTTATCTTATCTATGAACTTCTCTACCTTCACTACATCACTCAAGGATGATGCCCTTTATTTAGGCTATCCATATACAATATCCAATGGTGATGGTGGAAAATATACAAAACAAATTTCAAAAGGAACTTACTAGTGGGAGTGTGGATAACCTTGTTATAGGAATGTTGTATGATTACTAGATTTTCATCCTAGGTCCTTGGATGTTTTTTATTGTGGCCTCTCAAAAATTGAACCAAAATCCTATTCACTACATTAGACTTCCCATTAAACTATCAATATCCGTGAAAGGAAACATATCCATTCAATTTTGTATCCAACTTCTCCCATAATGAAATCCAAAACATATTCAAGAATATAACATCTTTGTATGCAGATTTTCATAGTTCCTCATAATGTTGTTTCAAATTTCCAGGAGTTTACCAAATTCCTTGCTCCCATGGAAAATCATACATTGGCAAAATTGGTATATTTTTTCATTTTCCCCTTATGCTAGTCCCATGAGTTTACCAAATTCCTTGCTCATGTGGCAAATCATACATTGGCCAAATTGGTATATTTTTTTCATTTTCTCTATGCTAGGCCTAGGATTTTAACACTCCCATGGAAAAGCATACATTGGAAAAATTGTTATATCCTTCAAAGTTCCCTATGCTAGGCCCAAGAGTTTACCAAATTCCTTTCTCCTATAGAAAATCATACATTGGCCAAACTGGTAGATCCTTCAAAGCCCGTCTCAAAGAGCACATCACTAACACAACCCATAATCACATATCAAAATCAGTTATCATTGAGTACTCTTTCAAATATAAACATTTAATATTTTTCAACCAAAAAATAGTCTTGGCCTCAATGCCTCATTACTCATCCCATGTCATTGGTGAAGCTATAGAAATTGAAAAACATTCTAACAATTTTAACTGTGAAGATGGGTATAAACTCAGCCAATCGTGGATGCCTATCATTCATCACCTCTCTCATCAAACCTAATTTGTTTCTCTTGTCTCGGGATCACCCCCTCCCCTTCCCCTTGTTTGTTCTTTCTCCACTATCTTCAATTCTCTAATATAAAAATTTCCACCCCGTTGTTGGAGAAATTTCTATTTTCGACACACTAGTTCAGTGGGAGTTAACTGACTAGTTCTATTTTAGACTTTCTACTTTTATACCATCAGTATTATGTATGGATTCCTAATTATAGGATGTCATTGCCTATATGCATGAAGATCACTCACTCATTGACCAGATCATAATATACATTGATTCTCTTTCTTCATTGTGTATTTCTCTTCCTTTTCTTGATAAGCTTTGTTTGTGTATGCTTTAGCTAGGTCTCCTATGCATGTTTCCATGAAACACTGACGTGGTATCAGAGCCGAGCTGCTTGGAGAAACCTAAACAAGCCAAAGAAGAGAGAAAGAGGATTTGAGTAAAACTAGTTTCCGCCATCGTCGCGGCCTATCCATATCGAAAGGTGCGACGATTGGAATCATCGCGACCTATCCTTATCGAAGGGTGCGACGGTCACACTCAGACTTAAGAAATTTTCTTTTTCCAGGCATCATTGCAGCCTATACACAACCAAGGTGCAACTTCGTCGCACTGTGTTCTTCATCTGGGATGCAACAATTCAATTTTTCACAATCGTCGCATTGTGTTCTTCACTAGGGTGCGACGATTCAACATTGTCGCACTTTATCTTTCTCTAGGGTGCGATGACTCAACAACCCTCCAAAAATTGGTTTTCTGTAGTAAAATTATGATATCTCGAAATCTGCAATCTAGGTCGGGCTGAAATTTTTACCAGAGACGTATAACATAGGGATGCTCATGCTTACCAAAAATATCCAAAACCCACATCATAGTTTAGGAGATATATTTGTTTTATCATATATATAGTTGTCATAGCACCGTCAGTCATATCTTTGAATCCACGATCTAGGTTTTCAGGATCTTTTCACTATCAATAACAGGGATGGAGAAAATGAAACTTCTTCAATCAAGTCTAGTGATAATACTCACACCGTACAACTATTTTGAATGGAATCTGAAGACCACATTCCAACTCAAAAGAAAAGTATTGTATAATTCGATGATGGCGACAAAAATAGAGCCTACATCAACGCTTGAGAAGACCAGATGGGAGAACCGTAAGGATGAGGCCATGTGAATACTTATTGAGTTAATATCCACTGATTTATGGTTTCATGTTGCCACATGAAAGAATCTAAATGAGATATGTACCACCTTGGAAGGACTCTTTGGAAAGCAGGATGAGATGCGAAGTCATATGCTTGAGGTAGAGTTGAATACCTTAGACACTAAAAGTTTTGATAATATACATAATTTTTTTACTAAATTTAAATCTTTACTATTAAGCTTGGGTGAATGTGGTATTGAGAAGTCTACACAAGAGAAACAACTTATTCTAACAATATTGGCCAAGATAGGACCAGAATATGTTGTATATGTCTCTAATTTCCATTCTAGCAGATGTCTTTTTGGAAAAAAATGGAAAATGCCAACGATGGCTTAGTTCATTGAGTCTCTCACACAAGAATAGAAAAAAATCATACAAATGGGCCTCATCAAGGATCCCAAATCACATGCACTCACCATGCATGATGGAAAAGGATAATCCAAACAAAACGGGAAGGAGAAACATAACGAGAAGGAGGGATATTCCAAACCCTTTAACGATTCTTCAAGTTCTAAAGACTCTTCAGATTCCAAGAAGAAGAAGAAGGGAAAGCAGTGCACTTACTACAATAAACCGAATCATGAATAATCCACATGCATGAAGAAACATATCGATCTTGTGGCACATGCACTTCAACAAAACAACTTTGGAAACTTCATTCCAGAGGGAGTCAAGAAGTAGAAGGAAGAAGATCATGCTCCTACGAAAGGTAATCATCATGCTTTGGTTGCAATTAATTCATCATAGGATTCATGGATTATAGATTATGTTGCATCCCATCATATGGTAGCGAAAGAGGAAGTTTTATCCTTTTTGAGTCCACGCTCAAGACCCTCTATTCTCATGGGGGATGATACTCTAGTAGAAGTAGCAGGAGAAGGGAGAGTGGAACTCCATAATGGTAGTTTTGAGAATGTTTTACATGTTCCAAATCTTTCTATGAATCTTCTCTTAGTGTATTAGATCACTCAGAAAGGTAAAAAGGTTGAATTTACATCAGATTCAGTTTCAGTAATTGACATGCATGACAATTCCATCATTGTAATTGGTGAGGTGGATCACAAGTCAAGGTTGTATAAATTCACTAATTTTTCTGACGATGACTCCTTTATTCTACTTACACATAAGGAGAGTAATTTGCATGCACCTCCAGTGAAACATGCATATACTCTTGTGCTTCCATCAGTTTCAGACATCAGAGATGATTCCATACACTCAGATTTTGTACATGGAAATAAGCAGGCAGTACATCCAGATAAGAATCCAGTTCTGAAGCTTCAACAAATGCCCAAGAAGGAAGAGTTCACACTTCATGCAGCAGGTATCCTTGCAGGGAATCCACTGGATTCGAGGAGGACTCGATCTCAGCATGAGAAGCCTTCTCATGTACTTTTAGCTTCAGAACCTGTGATGCCCATTCATTGCTATATGGTTCAATCTACTGATATGCAAACCTACAATAAGGTTGTGGGAAACCCATTATGGCAAGAAGCCAAGTAGGAGGAGCATGACTCTCTCCTAGATAATCGGACTTCGCATCTGGTTCCACTTTCACCAGAAAAGAATATTTTCAGGTGCAGATGGGTCCACTGGATCAAGAGGTACAAGTCCCGACAGGTTGCCAAAGGACTTCATCAAATCCATAAATATTTCTACATCTTCATGAAGACTTTCAGTGAGCAGAAGTTTCAAACTTTGTGGGATCGTCTTGCAGTGAAGAACACAGTTTCCTAGCAGTTTCCATTTTCTTCTTTTGATACATTATCTTTTGAGGGGGGGTTTTGTTCCCACATGGTTTTCCCTCTTTCCTCACTTTTATTCAGTGTTCATTAGTTGCATTGTACATGAGTACCTAATATGGCCTAGTAGCCAGGACTCATTTTTTTACTCCATAGTGATGTTCAGGGGGGGGTGCTGGAGAAATTTATATTTTCGACACATTACTTCAGTGGGAGTAACACTAGTTCAGTGGCAGTTAATTGACTAGTTCTATTTTAGACTTTCTACTTTTATACCATCACTATTATGCATGCATTCCTAATTATAGGATGCCATTGCCTATATGAGTGAAGATCACTCACTCATTGATTAGATCATAATATACATTGATTCTCATTCTTCATTGTGTATTTCTCTTCCTTTTTTTTATAATCTTTGTTTGTGTATGCTTTAGCTAGGTCTCTTGTGCAAGTTTCCATGAAACACTGACACACGCACCTTGACATAGTCCTAATTAACCTCCATCGTTTTAAATTCTTCTAAACATTTTTTATTTTTCATCTTAATCTTATTATCATTATAATATTTAATTAATTTATTCAATTATTAATCAGTTTTTATCTTTTATATTGTTAATATCTTGATCTTAATCTTGACTTCTTTAACTCTCATCAGCCAAAGAATATTAAGTTATCCTTTTTTTCTCTACCAAAAATTGTAACCTCTTTTCTCTCTATTATTATTAATTCTTGTTAATTTACAATGATAAATCACCCTAATACTTTAGTAACTATTACCTTTGTTTATATACTTTTTGTTTATTAATTATTAATAATATTTTCTCATTATCACTATTCTCGTTTCATCCTAACTCCTCATCATTGTTACCTTTAATTAATTATTTATTTATTCCATTCTCATTTAATTACTAATTAATTAATATCTTTTTATTTATATTTTTAATCTTCACATTATTATTTTACCCTCTTTACTATTAATGATTTCTAATGGTTAATTTTTGTCCACTTTTCCCCAATATTCTTATTCTCAACCTTTAAGAACCCCTTCCCTCAACACTCTTTTCAAATCTCATTGCTTCAATTGTCCAAAATGGTGGGTGGAGTGCCCACTCGAAATGTTGGACGTTTCAAAAACTCCATACATAGTTTACATCCAGAAATCTGAAACAACAATATAATATCTCTACCAAAAATGAAGCTCCTTGAAAGCCCAAAGTGCACCAGAACCCTTTCATAGAATAAGGTTGACTTCTTGTCAATTGATGGTATTCTTACAAGCCATTAGAATGTAGATCTTACTTAATCCATCAACTAACACATACATGTACTCATGTCCTCTTCTTTTACTTGACAAACCCATAACGAAGTCCATAGATATACTTTCCCATGGCCTTACAAGGACTAGAAGTGGATTGTATACTCCTTGTTTCTGATTATTAGGCTTGATGATACAATGCAATATACATCCTCTCATAATACTATCTACTTATTCCTACATCTTGGGCCAGTTAGTCATAGTGTTTTCAACATTGAAATTCCAACATTTGTGTGTTCCCTTTGGCCTTACAACTATTGATACACCACCTTGAAGTTCTTTTCTTCCACATACAATTCTCCATGTTCTTCATGGGTGAATGGCTCCTAGAGTTGTGATTTTCGGTGTGGGTCATCTTGATAATAGATTGACCAACTTTTTGGCAATTCCCTTATTGCATTTAACTAATAGATGAAATTGTTGTAGAAATCTCATCTATTAGAAAAACAGGTTCGTGGATCAATAAAATAAAACAAATGAGGAAATAAAACACATACGATACACAATACAATATAGACACAGATATATGTGGTTCACCCAATGTGGGCTACGTCCACCAAAGAAATTGCCAGGTCCTTTCTTTATTATTATCCAGCAAATGAAGGGATACAACCTACAACACACTCGTTGTAACTTCCTCTTCTTTCTCTCACGGTCTCCTCACTCATAATACAATATTCACAATAATGCATAGCCACAATATATTTCCCTCATAAAAGAGGGTTTCCTTCTAGGGAAAAAAACCCTAACATAACTTATATCGTCAAATCTACGACCTTATAATGAACGATACATATTTACTATGAAATTACAATATACATTTACAAGGCAATTTTTCCTTCGGGTGCCTACTTGCCCTCAGTCGGGGGGTGGACCCCCCGAACCCTACAGAGGGGGTAACCCCCCCTGAACTCCCTCGCGTAGAGGAGTGTACATTCTTCCAGAGTGTAAAGTCTTCATGGGGTATAAACATAGCTGAAAACAAAGACCTCTACATCAAAAAGATAATCAGGCTCCGCAACCAACAATATCCCACTTGGAGACTGATATCAACAAATCCACCGTTGTTGTATCTGTTGGACTATGATCCTTCTTGGACCTAACAAATTTCTCATCTTCATCTTCATGCTTGAAGACCAACTGAAATTGAGCAGGAACTCAATTTCTCCCTGGTTACTCCCTTTGTTAACATGTCTGCAGGATTCTTGCTAGTGTGTATTTTTCCCAACTTCAAATTTCCATATTCCAAGATGGATCGTATGAAATTGTACCTGAGTTGTATATTCTTAGTCTTCGAATGGAGGGCTGAGTTCTTTGCAAGATGAATGGCACTCTCACTATCACAATACAACATGTTATTCTCCTGCTTCTTTCCCAATTCCTCCATAAACCTTTGTAACCAATTCATTTCTTTACTAGCCTATGTAGCAACAACATACTATGATTTTGTTGTTGAAAGTGAAACAACCTTTTGTAGTTTTGAAATCCAACTTATTGTTGTTCCACCTATAGTAAAAACATACCTTGTGGTTCTCCTCATGCTATCTTTATCACCTTCCATATCCGAATCAACATATCCTTGTAGAACAGTGTCTGAACCTCCAAAACATAATGCATGAGTAGCAGTACCTCTCAAATACTTGAGAATCCACTTTACTGCCTCCCAATGTTCTTTAACTTGATCGTTCATATACCTACTCACAACTCCCACTGCATGTGCAATATTTGGTCTTGTGCAAACCATTGCATACATCAAGCTACCAATTGTTGATGAATAAGGGACCCTGGACATGTATTCTATCTCCTCCTATGTCTTGGGACATATTTCCCTAGTTAATTTGAAATGGTTGGCCAAAGGTGTACTAACTGGTTTTTCATTCTGCATTCTAAACCTCTCCAACACCTTCTTTATGTACTCACCCTGAGACAATGTCAATTTGTGATTTTCCCTGTCTCTTGTTATTCTCATACCAAGGATTTTCTTTGCAGCACCCAAATCCTTCATCGCAAATGAATTAGCTAACTTCTTCTTGAGCACATTTATATCCTACATATTATACCCTGCAACAAGCATGTCATTTACATGCAATAACAAGATAATATAGCTTCCATTTTCTACCCTTTTAAAATAAACACAGTGATCAAAATGACATCTACTATAACCTTGTTCTGTCATAAACCTGTCAAAATTCAAATACCATTACCTTAGAGCTTGCTTTAGGCCATACAAGCTCTTCTTCAACCTGCATACCAAATTCTCCGTCCCTTTGACCTCATACCCCTATGGATGCTACATATAAATCTCTTCCTCCAAATCCCCATGGAGAAAAGTTGTTTTTACATCTAATTGTTCAAGATGAAAATATTCTACTACCACAAGACTTAAAATAGTCCTAATTGAAATCATTTTAACAACAGGAGAAAATATTTCATCAAAATCTATACATTTCTTTTGTGCAAACCCCTTTACAACAAGTCTAGCCTTGTACCTCTTTTTTCCTCCATCCTCTTCCTTCAATTTGTAAACCCATTTATTCTGCAATGCTCTTTTTCCTGTAGGCAACTGAACCAAATCCCAAGTCTGGTTATTTACCAGGGAATCCATTTCCTTTTTCATACCTTGCTCCCACTTCTTTTTGGTGTCTACCTGATTGCCTCTTCATAACATTTTGGCTCACCAGAATCAGTCAACAATAAATAATACAATGAAGGAGAGTATCATTCAGGGGGTCTACTTAACCTGGTAGATCTTCTAACAACACTTGCAGGAGTTTGAGGTACATGTTGCTCCTGTTGTTGTACATTTTTATATTCTAGTACCTTTAGAATTTCTATTTCAATGATCTCATCAAGCACTGTGTATTCTGGTTTTTCTTTTTCATGTTTCTTTCCCTACAATTGATCTTTGTACATGACCTTCTCATTGAATATGACATCTCTACTCCTAATGATTTTATGATTTTCATAATCCCATAAGTGATAACCAAAATCATTAACACTGTATCCAATAAAGTTATACTTCTTGGATTTTTCCTCAAGCTTTGTTCTATTTTCTTTATCAATATGGACAAATGCTTCACAACCGAAAGTCTTCAAAAAAGAATAGTTTACTTTTTTACCTGTCCATGCCTCCTCTAGAATTATACCATCCAAAGAACTTGAAGGTCCTTTGTTTATTAAGTAAACATCAGTATCTAGAGCATCTGCCCAAAACTGTAAGGGAAAACCAACATGCAATCTCATACTCCTTGCACGCTCCATGATTGTCCTGTTCATCCTTTCTGACACACCATTTTCTTGTGGTGTTCTTGGAACTGTCTTTTCTCTACGAATCCCATGGTATGAACAATAATCATCAAACTCCTTGCTACAATATTCACCTCCATTGTCTGATCTAAGACACTTCAATCTTTTTCCTGTCTCATTCTCAACCAAATCTTTTCATTTCTTAAAAGTATAAAAAACATCATATTTTTGTTGAATGCAATACACTCGAGTTTTTCTAGTTGCATCATCAATAAAAGTAACATAATAACAAGAGCCACCAAGAGATGATATTTGAGTTGGTCCCCATACATTTGTATGCACAAGTTCTAACCTTTCACTCTTCTTTTCTTTTCTGACTCTCTTTTCTTTTCCATAAACATGATGCTCACATAAATCCAAATCAATTTGTTTAAGATCTGGCAACAAATTTATTTTGTGAAGTATCTGCATCCCCTTCTCACTCATGTGTCCAAGCCTATGATGTCATAGTTTTGTATCCACTCTTGTAGAAGCTAAAGATATAGAAGAGTTAGTATTACCAGTAAATAAATACAATGTACCTACCTTCTCTCCTTTTTTTTTATCACCAGTGATCCTTTGGTGACCTTCCACACCTTATCTGTAAATATGGATATACAACCTTCACTTGCCAATTGCCCTGTTGAAATTAGATTTTTCCTTAGATCTAGAACATGTCTTACCTCTTTCAACAACCATTAGTTTCCATTCCTTTGCTTTATTTTTACCTTTCTCATTCCAACAATTTTCATGGTGCATCATCACCCAAATGAACCTGTCCAAAATCACCTTGAACATAATCTAGAAAATATTTCCTATGGGGTGTGGCATGAAATGAAGCCCCTGAATCTACTACCCAAGACTCAGAAATATTGTCTACAGAAATAATCAAAGCATCTTGTAACACATCACATGTTACATTTGCTTCTTGATTTTTCTCTTGTTGTCCATCTCTTTGTTTCTTTGGAGCTCTGCAGTCTTTCTTCAAATTTCCTTTCTTCCCACAATTCCAACACTCTATCTTTCCTAATATGTATTTGGATCTACCCTTCCTATAATTCTCATGGTTCCCTCAGCCCTTTCCTCTATCCTTTTGTCTTCCCCTGTTCTCCATGTTCAATGAATTACCTGATGTCTCACATGTGTTTTTCCATCTCATTTCCTCACTAAGGATAACACCAACAACATCATCAAATTTTAAAGTGTTTGAACTAGAGACAGAGTTATTTATAGCCATGACCAAGTCGTTCCAGCTTTCTGGCATTGAGAACAAGATTAGAAGAGCCCTGACCTCATCATCAAAGTCTACTTTTACAAAACTTAGTTGATTAGTAATCGTATTAAATTCATTTAAATGATCTGCAACAGACCCACCTTCTAACATCTTCATATTAAATAATATCTTCATTAGAAATACCTTATTGGATGCTCAGGGTTTTTTATACAGTTTAGTCGATGCATCCATAAGCTGCTTCATTGTCTTTTCTTTCGAAATATTGAAAGCCACTGGCGTTTTTAGGCTCAATCGTATCATTCTTAGTGTCTTTCTGTCAAGAACCTCCTATTCTTTGTCCTTCATGGTCGTCAACTTCTTTGCTATTCCACCCAATCGTAGGAATAGATCCTTCTGATATAAATAATCTTCCATTTGCATCTTCCATAACCGGTACTTTTGGTCGTTAAATTTCTTGACCCTAAACTTTCCATCTTTTTCCATTGCTCCCACTCAAACCAGGAACCCTCTTTTCCTACGAGTTACCTTTCACTCTGATACCAGTTGTTAGAAAAACAGGATCGTGGAGCAATAAAATAAAACAAATGCAGAATTAAAACACAAAAGATACACAATACAATAGAGACATAGATATATGTGGTTCACCCAGTGTGGGCTACGTCCACTAGAGAAATTTCCAGGTCCTTTCTTTATTATTATCCAACAAATGAAGGGATACAACCTACAACACACCCGTTGCAACTTCCCCTTCTTTATCTCACAGTCTTCTCACTCATAATACAATATTCACAATAATACATGGTCGCAATAAATTTCCCTCATAAAAGAGGGTTTCCTTCTAGGGAAAAACCCTAACATAACTTCCATCGTCAGGTCTGCGACCATTTAATGAACAGTCCAAATTTACTATGAAATTACAATATGCATTTACAAGGAAATTTTTCCTTCGGTAGCTTCGCCCCTGAACCCCCATTGGGGAACATGTTGGTTGTGGAGCCTGATTATCTTCCTGATTCAAAAGTCTTCTACTTTCAGTCATGTTTATACCCCATGAAGTATTTACACCCCAGAAGTATGTACACTCTTCCACGCGAGGGAGTGCAGAGGGGGGGTACCCCCTCTGCAGGGTCGGGGGGGGGGCTATCCCTCCGGCTGGGGGGTCTGGGGGCAAGCGGGCCCCCAGCAAGGGTTCGGGGGCAGCATCCCCCGATGGGGGTTTGGGGGCGAAGCCCCCGAAGGAAAAATTCTCTTGTAAATGTATATTGTAATTTCATTGTAAATCTAGACCGTTCATTATAAGGTCGCAGATTTAAAGGTAGAGATTATGTTAGGGTTTTTTTTTTCCTAGAAGGCAACCCTCTTTTATGAGGGAAATGTATTGCGGCTATGGTTGATGATGAATATTGTATTCTAAGATAGGAGACTGTGAGAGAAAGAAGAGGAAGTTACAGTGGGTTTGTTGTAGGTTGTATCCCTTCATATGCTAGATAATAATAAAGGAAGGACCTGGCAATTTCTCTGGTGGACGTAGCCCACACTGGGTGAACCACGTAAATCTGTGTCTCTATTGTATTGTGTATCTTCTATGTTTTGTTTATGCATTTGTTTTATTTTATTGCTCCGCGGTCCTATTTTTATAACAGAACATTGTCCCTCGAATCCCCACTTGCCCCCAACCCGGGGATAACCTACCCTGCACTCCCCCACATGGAGGGATGTACATTCTTTTGGGGTGTAAAGTATTCATGGGGTATAAACACAGTTGAAAACAAAGACCTATGAATCAGGAAGATAATTAGGCTCCACAACCAACACTATCCATTTAAAGTGTCATGCTTGTTGGATCTTACTCAAGTCTGTAATTATTGTGAAGGTTGGTGATCAATATGGCTAATGGTATGCTTACCCATTAAATATTTCTTCCACTGCTTCACTACATGAACCAAGGCATAGAGTTCCTTTCCATATGTAGCATAGTTCCATATTTCTCCATGGAATAGCTTTGAATGATNTGAAGGTTGGTGATCAATATGGCTAATGGTATGCTTACCCATTAAATATTTCTTCCACTGCTTCACTACATGAACCAAGGCATAGAGTTCCTTTCCATATGTAGCATAGTTCCATATTTCTCCATGGAATAGCTTTGAATGATAGTATATTGGTATCCCTCTTGAATTAACACTTCACCCATAACATACACACTAGCATCGATTTCCACTTCAAATGAATTGATATGTAAGTTAGATAGTGCTAGGACCATTGCTTAACTAATCTTTTGCTTTGATTCTTCAATTTTTTTATGTTGATTCTTACCCCACTATAACGCTAACCACTAGTTGTTAAGGCATGAAGTGGTGCTTCATAATGTAAAATGATGCTATAAACTTCCTTAAATACTGGTCAACTCCCACAAAACTCCTAACTTGTGTGATATTTGTAGGAGTGATCCATTTAAGGTTGGCCTTTATCTTTGCAGGATCAATCTTGAACTCACCTCCACCATTCACATTACCCAAGTTATCACATCACCCAAGTATGATAGGGAATACTTAATAAACTCATATTTATTTATGTATCTGAAACCTGCTTTAGATGTACAATATGCTCCTCCCAAGTAGAACTAAAAAATCAAAATGTTCTCCAAATATACTATAGCAAATGAAGTTATCTATGTGTGCAACACACCATACATTTAATGCATAAGAGTAGTCGGTGCATTACTTAAACCAATAGCCATTATTAACCACTCATACAAACCTTGCTTCTTCATAAAGGTAGCATTCCAAGTGTCTTCTTGAATCCTTGATCTGGACCTGATGATATCCATATCTGAAACCCAACTTAGTGAAGTACCAAATTTCATGTTGTAGTGGATCTAACAAGTCATTAATCCTAGGCAAAGGGAATTGATTCTTGAGAGTAAACTTTTAAGTACCCCTATACTCAATGCAAATTCTTTAATTCTCATCCTAATTCAGTACTAAAATAACAAGATAATTGCATGGTGACGAACTTGGTCCTATAACTCCTTGCTACAAAAATACCTGCAACTACCTCTTCAAATTGTTCGATTCTAATATGGATTATATTTATAGTCCAATGTTTGGTAAAGGAGAATCTAGTAGTACTTGTATCTCATTCGCCACTTCCCTCTTTAGAAGCATTTATTTTGTCTCCTCGAACAATTGTTTGTATGCACATAAAATCTCGTGTAGTTGAAACTTTTGTTCTTTTGTACATTTTTCCAAGGATGCCTTCACATCCACTTACCTAGTGTCTCTTTGGTTCTATATCAAGAAAACAAGTACATACTACTTGCTTGAGTTGATCAATCTCTTAGCTTGGTGGGCACTCACTAGAGATATCTTAAACTTCCCCATATGTGCATTGGCGATAAAATATATACCATCCATGATCAAGTAGTATTTGTTTTCCCTTATTGGGCATTTGTCACCCCTCATATACATGTAAGATCTACCAAAAAATACACCACAAACATCAAGAGGGACTCGTTGACTTCTATTTCATCGACAAAATTTGCACTAATAGCAAATCTAAATTTACACTACTTGGTACCTCTTAAGTCTACATCCTTATTCCCGCATCTCAAAGGATGTGAATGAGGGTGATTATGTGTCTCTAAACCAAGATTACTTAGCAATTCCTCTACTTTGAGGTTGGCTTGTGAAGTAAAATCAAACAATGCATCAACTTTGTTCTTCTTAATATAAATCTTAATATGTCCAATGGTGACAATCTTCTTATTTTCCCTTTCCTCTTCTTCTTCTCACCCTTATCAGAAGCTCCATATTGGTTTGAATTCTTCAAACCACTTGGCCACCCCTTTTTATTGTTAGATTCAATGTATTTGTCTTGAATACAAGAATCATCTATGGATTAGGATTTGATTAGCATAATTTTCCTTCTTATGTGGTTTTGAAGGCCACCTGGGTACTTGATGGTCACATCGAGGTTCTTGGGATTTAGCCCCAGTTGACTAACTTGCTTTAGAAACTTTGTTGTATTGTTGTTTTAGGTAGTAGTGCCACTTGTTACACCTCAAATTAACTTCAATGCAACTCATATTTTTTTATTGGATGTGACCTACCATATGATAAAATTATTTACCTATCTTGGTGACGTTATAACTCATAGTACCATGATCAAATTTACTACCAAAATGCTTTGTGATATTACATCATGATCAACCAAAAGTGTGACCATTTTGTTTCCATGTATTGTATTGGGCCATGCTTAGATGATCTATGTAAAAGTGTTTTTTAGCTAGGTGGTAGCTCTGGACCCTTTGTAGTTGGTCATGGCCCATCCTCTTAGTTCTCATTTAAGGATATTCCTTGCTCTTATGGATTAGATAACTAAACCTTGGCGGTCATTAAGTTGATCCCAAGTAGATAATTTATGGTCATGGTAGGTACACGAGGGCCTTGGGATGGAAATACTAGGACACATGACCTAGAGAACCTCTAGGACTTTTCACTTCATTCTATGTAAAAGTGTTTCTCATGTTGTAAAGGTTGTCATACCTATGGGAGCACACTAATTGTATGCCTAAGCATGGACCCCTTCTATGTATTTGTCACACTTTCGCCATGGTCTCTTAGAGACGACTCTACAACTGCTCATGCAGTTTCATAATTCTTGAGGCGGTTTCATAGATCTTGAGGTAGTTCATGGATCCCAAGGCACTTATCACATCAACCAAGACACTTTCAAGCTATTTATACATGCATTCCCCCCCTCTTGACATGCCACATCGTAAATCCTTGACTGTTATCTTCATTCATCAATTTGGAGGAATCTTTCACTTGATTTGAGGTACGACCCCTTTAGGGGACCATTCTACTAGTCATTTTGGCATGTGTGGACACCTTTTGACTTGAAGAGAGTCCTTCCATAGTTTGTGGAGGTTGGTTTCATAATGTGAATATGTTCTTTCACCTTGATATTTCACATGTGCATGTTGGAGCTTATTTAGAGGAGTCGTCCTCTCTTTTGAACCTCATTTACCCCACGTGTGTGGCCATTCCATGCTTTGAGTTGATTTGATTATTTATGGTTTAGAGATAAGAAATGAAGCACAAACCCTTGATAAAATATTCTAGGAAATTAAATGAACCATGGAATTTGCATTAGACTAGGAAAGAAATCCAAATTATGATTTTTTCTTCGATTTTCCGTTAGATTTCTTTGTAAACAAAATAAAAAATTTGAATTTTTGGGTTTTTGGTTGGTTCTTAGGAGAACACAAGTGCCTTATTCCAACTAGGTCTTATTAGGTGAAGAAGTATTCCCCTTTTATAATTGGTTTGTCTTATCTTAATATAATAGGGTTGATAGAAAGGATTGAATGTAATAAAGCAATCCATTTACCCTTAAACAAGAAAGAACAAGAAAGTGATTCAATCATTTTTTGGAAAATGTAATTTTATTCGAAGATTTATGATCCAAGTGGATATCAGTGGCCACCCACCTTTTCCAATTGGCTCAAAACAATTTTCTGGCAATTTTGGTAATTTACTATTTTTAGCATTTTTCACTTCTAGAGCCATTTTGAGGCCCTAAACAATGTTTTTTGGGAAAACAGGTTTGCAATATGTAGGTTCCTTCATTACTTCTCCTAAAATTAATATCCTCGATGATACCTTTCCAACGGTCTATCATACGCCTAAAACGAAGATCGTGTGCAAAAATTACGACCCTGAGAAGTTGATGTACTAACTTTCCCAAACGGGCCCACATGACTTTTGGCGCTTCATCTCCTAGGGTTAGGTTTTTGGATGTCTAGGGTTTTTGGAATTCTTGCTTATTGTAAAAAGGCCTTTAGAGTCTCATTTTAATCATCTTCTTGCAAAGGCAAGTAGTCATCACATCTCTTCTCAGAGATAAGTTGCCACCATTCTAGCAAGTCTTTCACTCTGTATTTTTATAGTCTCTGTACATTTCTTTCATTGATAGAAATCATGTATTAATGTATATTTGTGTTTATGGTTGAATATTTGATACATTTATGTTATATTATTGAATATCTGCGATATCTCTATGCATTTCTTTATTATATTTCCGTTCTCATTCCGTGCTGAAAATAATCTAGATCAGTTGTATCAGAGCAGGCTGCTCTTGATCATTTTTTTCAATGCATGTCCCCGAAGAGGTCCAAGTATATCAAGTTGGATCTCGAGCTTGTCTCTCTTGAAGACAATCGCTCTCACACGCCCAAGAAACCCTACACGGTGGAAGAAAAGAGAAACAACGGACTAGACGATTCTATCAATCTATTTCTTGAGCAAGATCTCATGCGACAAAGGGACGAAATGATGGAGAATTTTTCCCACATCCTTCAATTCTTGTCGATAGAAACAGGTGCATCTTCATCAAACAACCACTTTGGAAGAACCTCTCCTTTCAAGGTACATGTTAATTTTGATATTCCCGTATTTGAAGGTCAAATAGATGGGGATGCCCTAGACAAATGGTTAAATATGTTAGAAGGTTATTTCTTTGTTCATAATTTTTCCAATAGGGAAAAGATCACCTTCACACTCAAATCTCTCCCCCATGTCAAACATTGGTGGGAAACTTATTGGGATAAAATTTCCACAGAGGAGTCTGGAATATATGGGGTTGAGCCCACTTGGGATTTTTTTGTGGATGCAGTAAGGGAACACTATTACCCTGTTGGCAACTATGAGGACCAGTACATGAGATGGACCACACTACGGCAAGAGAGGGGCCAAGCAGTTCCAGAGTTCACCAATACCTTCCATACCTTGCACACCAAGCTGGGTATCAAAGGCTCTGAACAACATTTAGTTCTGAAATATCATGGGGCTCTACATAGATACATCCAAACTAAAATGGATTTTCTGGACATCTCATCACTCGGTGCTGCTTATCGATATGTTGTTAAAATCGAGTATAAATTTAAGCACCACAAAAAATGGGAGTTCGGGTCTGCAAATCTGCAACAACCAAAGTATGAAAAAGATGGCCCTGACAAACAGTCTTCCGAAAACTAGTCCAAGCCACAAGAAAAGAAGGGTCACAGGAAGACAAAGAAGGACACCGTAAAATGGTGTGATTTCCACAAAAGCCCCTGGCACAACACCGATGAATGTCACTCAAAATAGTCATTAGTCGTTGAGATCAAAGATAAGGAGCCGAACCCTGATTCATAATCTGATTCTGAAAATACTGGTAAAGAACAGATGATTGACACAGACCTCACTATTACTGTCGCGACCGCAACAATTCAACCATAACAACCAATAGATCATTAAGAGGGGGAGCGCCTTTTTCATTCACAAATGTGGGTGAAGGGGACTCCGCTGCATTTTATTGTTGATAGCGGAAGCCAGAAGAACCTCATCTCAGTAGAGGTCGTCAAACATTTGGGATTGTCGACAACACCACACCCGTAGCCATACAAAATCTAGTGGCTTCGCCAAGGACGAGATCTTTGTGTCAGTCAGTAGTGTCGATTTTCATACAACATACAACCCTTCAAGGATGAGGTATTATGTGATGTTGCCCCACTAGATGTCTATGATGTTCTCTTGGGCCAGCCATATATGTGGAGACGCCATGTTGTTTATGAATCTCGACCCTGCAGTGTCATTGTTTCTCTAGGGGGTCATCTCTATAGAATACCAGAGGTAGTTCTGACTATTGTTCCACCTAAACAGTGTCGCAAGTTAGTATCTCATACTGCAAAATTCAGCTTCTTTACAATCTATGCAAAAGGGGAACAGAAGGACACTGCAACCACTACAGCCTCACCCCAAACACCTTCTATCCAACAGAAGCAGGTTGACAAGGTTGCAATAAAGTCCACATATTCCTTCTGCACACCATCCTCTCATGTAGCTCAACTTGTTGAACAGCCTCAGACTCAACAGGTTTGTGACAGACTTCCACAAACTGAGCAACACGACGTCTCCAACAAGGCAAGCAACTCACCAAGATTCAGATTCAACAAACGTTTTTTTTCTCTCCCCCGGGAACTCAACGCAATGGAGACCATTGCTTCCTAATGAGGGAGGATTGATCCAGGTGGATATCAATGTCCACCCACCTTTTCCAACTAGCTCAAAACAGTTTTATGACAATTTTGGTAATTTACTATTCTTAGTAGTTTTCACTTCCGGAGTCGCTTTGAGGCCCTAAACGATGTTTTTTGGGAAAATAGGTTTGAAATATGTAAGTTCCTTTGATATTTCTCCTAAAATGAATCTCCTCGACAATACCTTTCCAACATGCTATCATGCGCCTAAAACAGAAATTGTATGCAAAAGTTACGACCCCGGGAAGTTGATGTACTAACTTTCCCAAACGGGGGCCCACATGACTTTTGGCGCTTCATCTCCTAGGGTTAGTTTTTTGGAGGTCTAGGGTTTTTGGAATTCTTTCTTATTGTAAAAAGGCCTTTAGGGCCTCATTGTAATCATCTTCTTGCAAAGGCGAGCAGCCGTTGCATCTCTTCTCAGAGATAAGTTGCCACCATTCTAGCAAGTCTTTCACTCTGTATTTTTATAGTCTCTGTACATTTCTTTCATTAATAGAAATCGTGTATCACTGTATATTTTTATTTATGGTTGCATCTCTGATACATTTATGTTACATTGTTGAATATATGTGATATCTCTGTGCATTTCTTTATTATATATCCACTCTCATTTCGTGCTGAAAATAATCCAAGTCAATTTATTCCAAATTGCATTGAAATAACCAAGTCTATATCCAAGTTTCTTAAGAAAGATGTGGATTTCAAATGGGATTAAGAAGGAAAGTTATATTTTGAGGCCATAAAAGAGTTCATATTGAAATCCCCCGTGCTAGCAAGTCTAGATTATTCAAAATACTTTTAAATCTTCTTCTTTGCTTCTGAGGACACCATCATAAGTGTTTTGCTTTAGAAAAATGATCAAGGTGAAGAGAAACCCGTAGCTTTAATCAGTAAGACTCTCATAGATGGAAAGTTAATGTATTCCATTAAGGAAAAACAAGCTTATTCTCTTGTCAATTCATTAAAGCATATCATGACATATGTGGGATATTCCAAGACAATTTCTTAAATATATTGGCTCAACAAGATTTCTTAGGAGTTAGAGGAAAATGGGTGGCTAAGATTCAAGAGTACGATTTGGAAAATAGGTATACCAAGCTAATTAAGGCCCAATGATTAATAGCCCAGATGATGGTTGAAGGAAATGAAACAGCTCTTGGAATGAAAGAATAATTGTGCCCTATGAACTCTATGAAGATACCACTTAGCATATCATAAAAGAAGAGCATTAAGATTAAATGCCTCTAAATTTTGTTTCATCAACCAAGGCCTAGGATGGAGAAATCTCGATGGATTAATCCTTAGAGTGTGTAGACCCTGAAAAGTTTAAGAATTTAATGGATGAATTTCATAAGGGGCTATGTGGTGGACATCATGCATCAAGAACCATCACCCACAATATTTTGAGAGGTGGTTATTATTGGCTGAGTATATTTTCATATGTCCAAAAATTTGTAAGATCATTTCAACCTTGTAAACTCTTCATAAGGAAACAAAAGGTTACAACCCTCCATTTACATCCATTCATAATAGAAGTTCCCTCCTAACAATGGGGCCTTGACTTCATATGATAATTCAAAGATAATTTAAGCAATGGGAATAAATGGATCCTCGTAATCATGGATTACTTCAAGAAGTGGGTTGAAGCCATACCAACTAAGAGGGCCACTGAAAAGGTAGTCATAGGACTTTTAGAACATAATATCATCTCTCGTTTTAGAGTGCCAGTAAATATCATCATTGATAATGCCAAAGTTTTTAGTTCTACATAGTTATAAACCTTTTGTTTTAACTATGGCATTGCCCTGTCCCATTCCTCCAACTAATTACCCTAAAGGAAATGGTCTTGTGGAATCAAGTGATAAGAATTTGATGATTGTCATTAAAAGGATGGTGGGGGGTAACAAGAACAACTAGGATAGTAATATCAAATATGTTGTATGGGTTGATGGAATAACTAAGAAAGATTCCACTAGAAAAATCTGATTTTAGCTAGTCTATGGGATGGAAGTGACCTTGCTAGTTCATCTGAAGCTCCCAGTCTACAAGATAATACAACATATTTCATCTGACCAAACAATTCAAAATAGAATCAACTAGTTAATGAGGCTTGATAAGAATCAAAGATGCACTTTTGATCATCTAGAAAAGAATCAAGAAAAGGTAAAGACAAAAGTTCGACAAGAAGGCTCACCTGATGATTTTCCAGAAAGGAAATTTTGTTCTCATGTGGAACAAAAGGATTGAAAAGGTAGGAAAACATGGTAATTCCAAAATCCTTTCATGGGACCTTATAAAATTGAAGACACTGCAAGTATTAATTCTTTCTATATTATTCATTTGGATGGTGAAAGACCGCCTTTCCCCGTGAATGGGCAGACTATGAAAATGTTTTATGAAGATAATATTTGATGCCATGGGGCATCCTTATAAAATAGTAAGTTTCTTAGCATTTCTTTTCTTGAGTGTTTCGTTTACTTTATTGATTTATGCATTTTATTTTGTTTTAAAATAAAGTAATATGATGCTCACATGTTATATATTTTCTTTGAGATATGGTGCTACTAACTTGTTCTTGGTTCCATCTCACTTTATGCATGGATTTATTTTTATCTTAAGGAAGGAGCAAGGCACTTGTGTCTTCACCCCTCCCTTGTGTTTGACATCCATATGGCGAGAATGTTTTAGGTTTATAGGTATTCTATAGATTCTATAGTTCTCATGCATTCTAGATATGAGCAAATGTCCTAGAGGTGGAGCTAGCTATTACACCTCAAATTCCCGTCAGTGCACCTCATATTCTTTTGTCGAATATAACCTATTTTTATAACCCTAAATTGCACCACACATGATTATTTGGCATCAGGCCAACTCATATCCCTTCTTTGCCAAAACTCTGCTGAACAACTCTTTGAAAATCCTCTTGTGTCAAGGCCCACATGCCCTAACCCATTACTGCATGCGTGTGCACATTGGCTGAATCACAACAGCCCACGTGTACCTAACAAAGCACGAAAAAAGGAAAGTTGCTGATGGAACAAAAAGCTATGGGTCAGTTAACTGAAACTCCTGGCCATGCATGGTCGAGGGTTTGTCCAAAACCCTAGCTCCTTCTAGCCTATAAAAGAAGGGGTAGGGGTACCATTTGGAGAAGGAAAAAATATAGCAAAGAAACTCTGCCCATTTACGTAATCCATTGTCCCAACCCTTTAGCCTTTCCTCATGCCAAAGGAGATTTAACGCAAAGCAGTTGAAGAACAGAAGAAGAGGAGCCCAAGATCAGGTTCAAGGAGCGGTGGTTGGTCTTAGATTTTGTAAGTTGATTCACTTTCAGTAATAAAAAGAATACTTTTCCTGTCCCAATGCATGAATTGTCTATGGTTTGATTAATTTTATGCTTGATTTCTAACCCTTGAGTATAGAAGTAGCATGCATGCATAGTTGTCGTTTGTCTTGAGTGCAGGTCATCTTTGGAAGGAGCAGCGCAAGCAAGTAGTCAAGCACAACGGAGGATCTACATCGAACGTTGGTAATAAGGTAGGTGGTCATTTTCCATGCATTTACTGTGAAAGAGGGATTTAAATCTTGGGATGTAGGTAAAAAAGTAGTTTCTATTCAGTCAAATCTACATGCAAGTCTGACCCTAGTTTGCTAGTCCGTAGGGTGTTTTTCCCAACAACAGAATTGACAACCATACTGGGGAGAATACTCTTTAGGGTTCCTATATTTATTTAAGTTTTTGGGTAGTTTAAAGATTAGGTTTTCTGTTTTTCTTTGCTTGTCTTTTTCTGTAAGGTTTGAGCTAGCAGGGAGTCTGTTTTTCCATACCATTTTTCCCTGACTTTTGCTTGACTGTAGTTTTCAGGACACACAGAGGTACATGTGGCCTGCAGAAGGCCTGCACGCGTGTACCCGCACCCTATCATCTGACAACTCGTGTGTGAACACTAGCTGTAGAGATAGCAGTAACGTGTAGGAGTTCAGAGAACCTTAGAGGCAGTCCTCCTCTTCCCTGTCAGAATTACACATTCTCAGGGGGTTTTCTGGAATCCTGTCTGAATCTTGCTGGTTCACAGTTCTATCTCAGATTGCCTTTTTTTGCCTTATTATTCCTTGCATTATTTGTCTTTTATGTTAGAAAGAGCATCCAAGCCTTCAAGGGACCCTGGTTATCAATACCAGAGGCCTCTTCCTGGTCTGGACTGCCTGTTTTCATATTTTTCCTTAGAATTTAGATATACACGCGGCCTGTACAAGGTCAGCCCGCATGTACACGCTTTCTGTCTCTATTCAACACGTGTTTTCACGCATGTTGTTTTAAGTGACAGTCGCGTTCTTGAACAGTCTACTTTTTGTTCAGGGTGGGGCAGTCATCCCCTCATTTGATAAGAAGTATTCCTCTCAGGTGTTTGAGTCTAGGTTTGAACAATT
>ML818839.1:22029-38054 GCA_009831015.1 Picea engelmannii
TCTTGTTTCTAAATATGGAATTACTGGCATTTAATTCTAACAAGTCATCATGCATAAACTGTATATATTGTCTTTGATGGGCGAAATGCTCGAGGACATCTTGTATTCACGCGCATTAAACCAAAATTTGTGGGCGGATTATATTATCCCTTGCGAGTGTTCATTTCAAAATCATGAAATCTCGTTCACATGGCGTGCCCTTCGCATGTTCACGAAACCTCCATTCCTTAACTTCTCTTCGTCGTACCCGCCATGTTCGCATTTCTAAATATGAAATAAACAAATTTTACTGCTAACAGTTCATCATGCACCACCAGTACATGTTGTCATTAACCAACTAAAGGCTCAAGGACTTTCCAATTCAGAAGCATTTAACCAAGATTTAGCAAAAAGTTACATTCTTCGCTCTAACAATTCATTTAAACCATCATTTGCAGCAAAAAAACCTTCTCATAAACCTATGGCATCAACTCGACAATAGTTCTGTGGACATACAATGAACACCTTCAGGCGTGAGGACCAGAACTTCCACTGGTCCAGGGCATTTTCTTATTACTCAACCCCTACCCCAAAGAACCAAGTAATTTGGACCTCCGTGATTGCTCATGCAGGCTGTGTCCTTGAGGTTTTTGACTGTAAGGACTTGGTCTCTTGGTGCACCGATAAATTTATTACAGACCAAATAATTATTCCACTGCACGACGAATCTTTTGTTTCTTTGTCACCTCAGGTCTTCTGCCAGATGTTGAAATTGCCCGAGCCAACATTGACATTCAAAGGAGAAGATTGCAAATAATTCCTAGTAAAGCATAATAATCGATTGGACCTCTTGCCCCATTTTTTGGAAAGGCCGAGTCTAGTTCCTGAAGATATTACAAGTATGGA
Organism: Picea engelmannii; assembly: GCA_009831015.1. Taxonomy (NCBI): domain Eukaryota; kingdom Viridiplantae; phylum Streptophyta; class Pinopsida; order Pinales; family Pinaceae; genus Picea; species Picea engelmannii. The sequence goes on from ML818839.1 coordinate 22,915, forward strand.
GGTTAATTCATTTAGAAATCTATTTCAGGAAATTACATGGCTATTTACAAGAATAACGAGACAGGAGTCCACAGGTACTGTTTCCTGCATGGCTCTTTATATTTTGTATTTCACAGTGAACGGACAAGCCCTTTTTGATTGGGGCAGGTTAATTTCCCATGAAATCTCTTCCCAATTGTCAAGCTACAAAATGATTTTTTTTTATATGTCATCCTATTTAGTTTTTGCAATAGCAATTTTCGCAACTGTCTCTGTCGAAAAAAGTCAATTGCGAATTCCACCCAGTAACGTTCTGGTACCAGGCCTTGTGGAAGCACATGGCTTCCCACTGTTTTTATGAGGTTTTTAATGGCTAGCCGTCTATTTTAAAATTTTTGATTTAGGAGAAAATGTTCCCCTCATATCTGAACATGCAACTAGTTTTTGCACAATAAGGGGACACTCTAACATTTGGAAAATTACACCGTCATAAGAATTTTTGGCTCCACGGAACAACCTGATCTCCTTCCATTTCACGTTACGGAAATAATTTTTTTTACAGAAGTAGCACGTCAATACAACTACTGGTTCCATCTGTTCCAAAGGAAGAAAAAAAAATAGTTCATTCCTCTGCCTTGGAAAATAGGGGAGTTCATCTTGAAAAACATCAACAAAATTGACGATTTAGCAGCACATTTTAGCATCTCCAACCTCAGATATGCTGAAGACATAAGAGGATTCAACCTCTATGATATTTTTAGAGAACATTTACAATCACTTGGCCTCGACGATTGTTTTGTAAATAAACATCTGCCCAAAAACATAGACAGTGACGGTCTTGCCTCTGATACCGACGACGTAGAGACAGTGCAAAGTTGCACTAAATTGTACACGCAACAGGGGAAAGGCCCCAATGACAAGAGTGTTCAATCCACAAATACCACTCCAAAAAGCACGACATCCCGGAGCATCGCTCCAACGGCCCATCACAGCAACAAAGAAATCCAGAGTTCTTCAAACGGAGGAGGAGATAACGACCCTCCTCACTCTAAAATTGATAGTTCTCACAAGCTTCCAATAGAGAAGAAGAGGAAAAAAAATGTGGGTCAGGCAGAAGAGCTAGAAATTCAGAGTCAGAACATGGAAGTTGACATTGATCTGGATGCCATGTTCCCCTTCCTTGATCAACCCCAATACGACATCCGCCATAGCCATCCAATGGACATATCCGTTACCCAAAATTTTGATGAAGATGAATCATTTGTGTTCCAGAGCATTGTTTTTGATAGCTGGAACAAAAGATTGATATTTGAGAAAAAAAATGTTAAAAATATCAAAGGCAAATCTCGTTCAGAGGTTGACGTTGCCAACATGCGGTCGTCCCAAATCTGTCAACTTCACACTGCGATCGGAGAAGCACTTCATGATTCCATTAGACGCATCGAGACCCATAATGCCAAACTGAAGGACCGAGTCAAGGAATTTGAAGACGCTTTTATTCCTTTGCCATTCCTTGTCGATACTTTGGCAATAACCATGCCTGACATCCCTACATTCAATGTAAAAGCATCCTCCACACTGCTCACGTCCTGTAAAGGATATGTGGAGAACAATATCAAAAAACAAATGGAGCTGGTTAACTAGGCATGGAAAAGATCACAAACCATTGCTTCCCTTGGAACCAAGGCACATAGCTTGCTCGAGCTTTTGCAAGCCGAATTAAAAGATAAAGAAAATTTCTTTTTAAAAACGGTCATCCCTTTTGGCAAGATTGTCAACAATATGACATAAACAAAAAGAAGAGAAGAAGATCTTCCATCCAAAAACCGGATTGGCCAATTGAATGCATGTTGGAAACAAAAAGTAAAATGCCTGCGTCTCATTGTTCAGTCATGTGAACAAGCCATAGTGAAGAAAGATGAATTATTCACAAAGCTGTCAAATATAGACTTAGCAGGGAAAACCAACGACTTCCAAGACCCTCTCTTAATTGCAAACTCCTTGCCCTTAACCAGACAAGAGTTCGATAAACAGGTTGCTATGTTGAATACCTTGTCTCTCGAAAAGTTTTACAACATCCTTCAATTTGATCAAGTTCACGTCCATCACTGGCTAGTCAAATATGCAGTACATAATGCAGAAATTCATCAGGCTCTCTCTAATCTTTCTATTGACTTCCAGGAATTAGAAAACGAAGTTTTCAACAACAAAATTCAGAATGAGATCAACATCGCCCCAATGAGAAGCTACATTGAAGAATGGGTCAAAAGACAATTGAAACAGGTCGCCAACGAAAGACAACGGGCAGTTCCTGACATTCCAACAGCCATGGAGAACATCCTTGAAACTGCAATCATCGCTGACATCAATGAAACGACAACCACAAACAAATAGCCAAAACACTCATATGTACCCTCACTGTAAGTTTAGTCATCACATCTTTCTTTGTTTCTCAGCCCGGTTATTTCACTTTCTTAAATACAGATGTATAGGCAAACACTTATACCTTTACATTTATTTTCTTTTGCAGCTATTGCACTCTATCTTCTTTCCACAATCCTGTTTCTTGTACATATTTCTCTAATGGTTTGCGGAAGCCCCAATCCCAGTCTACATCACAAACACATTGAAATTCCGGTTTATATGTAACAGACTTTAATTTTTTGGTATATTTCAAAATTTGCAATAGTATGTAACAAACTTTCATTTTTTTACATACTTGAAAAAAAAATGCATTTAAATTTTTATATGTTACTCTATTCTTATCTTTCCGCATTCTGTCTAACAAATGTATTTGTTTTTTAATATGTTAGACTTCTTTTCTTATCCTTTAGCAGTCTATATGGCAAATGCATCTACTCTTTTATATGTTACACACTTTTCTATTTTTATATATTTTAAAATAAATGGCGTTCAACAATGCAAGCTTCATTTACATATACCCCATGTTCACAAATGCATTAAATTTTTTATATTACTTATCTCCTATTAATTTTATGTCATCATATATTTTTATCTTTCAATAGTCCATATGGAAAATGCATTTAAATTTCCAAATTTAATCTTTCACTGTACTTTGTTATATACTTTCAAAAAAATTAGGTTTGCTATATACTTTCAAAAATTAGATGCTGCTGTGCCTACCTACCTACCATCATTTACTTTTGCCCTATCTTCCGTGATATACAATTTGCACAACTTTTCCCTGATATACATTTTGTACCAAACACTTAGTTTCATTTACAATTCGATCTCATTTTCCACAATTTGCTTTCTAACCTCCTTAACAAGGACTGCGTTGCCAAGGAGCCTTGTTTAAGTTAAAATAGAATATAAAGAAACATGTTATATATATATATGACAGTTTCAAAACCAACTTTTAAATTTATACATACATTGCAATCACGTTTTTTGTTACTCGATTTATGTATCCAAGTCATTAGCAGTAAAGAAAATTTGGAAAAGTTCGGTTCTTGTCGATTTGGAAAACAATCTCTGAGCGTATGCATTCAGTTCATTTCCATTGGACTGACAAGCTCTAACAAAGTATGTATGGGTTCTGACTTGTCGCATCTTTTGAGCAAGCAAACGGTGGAACCGTACCAATGACTCAAGGCCCAAAGAACTTATTTAAAAACTGTTACAATTCCAAACCTCACATCGATATTGATGTCTAAAGCAAACGCCAAATCAGGGTGTTCAGAGTGGTACAAGATTCGAACTGGAAACCTGATGCAAGATGTACGTAAACAATATATTGTATGAAATCATAAGTAAATAATGTTTACATACAAGAACAACAGATATAATATATATGATAATATGTACCTGCTAATATGTATGTGTTTTGGTTTCACTGAAATTCAGAGCTGGATTCACAAAAAAAAAAAAACCGTTACTGCTGGATACTTTACTTTTACATTATGTGGATTTTAGGGTTTGTCGTTGCATCAGTATGACCTATCCGGTTTAGATTGTTATGAAGCAAACGGGTTTAAAATCAAAATACGAAGTAAACGATAACGCTTTGTGGATGTGAAAGTATGTAGCCAAGTACAGACTGAGCATCTCCAGGTCAATGTTCTGCTTAGAAAAAATCCGGAATAAGGAAAGGTTCAAGCAATTGTCCATCAAGCTAATATGTGAAGCACAAAATTTTCAAGTTTTTTTTGCCGATGTGAAGCACTAAGTTAGAGAGTATTATTTTGGAGATATATTTCATAAGGAGGTATACATATCCTATCCCCTTCTAGATTTGAATTTGTGATTTCTTAGGAGGAAACACATGTTCTTAACCATCAGGTCTACTAAAGTTGTATGATATCTGTCTAATTTATTGTTAGCACACTCTTAACATATTGAAGATCATTTTGTTAATATTTATCATTTCAAGTTTATTTTTTTTTATTTTGGGCAATTTCCAAAATTTCCAACTTTGTCTTTGTTTGTTTATTATTCTAGTTTTAAAGAGGAAAAGGCACATTTTTTTAGACACCTCGTAATTCTAATTTCATGATCACATGTTTCCATGTCATACAAGTTTCCAATATAATTCTAATGGTCCACATTTTAGGAAAATATAAGGTTCTTTTAAGACATTTTGATACTTCAAATGATCATATGCTTATGAGTAGTTTTGGCCCCACATTTTATAATTTTATGAACATTCAACTTGCACTAAGAGAGCCTATAGGTTTACTGGCTTCCCAACAACCAACCCACATGTTTAATTGGCAACACACTGAGCTTGTGTAAAATGTTGAATTTGAGAGATGATGAAATGGCAGAGATGATAAACTCACACATTGAACTCACAAATATAAGCTAAGCACCTAATTACATATGCAACTAACTCACACACATAAGCAACTTACCTAACTCACATAAGTGCCACATCTAACATATGCAACTACCAATACATCTAACCCAAACACACATAAGCATCTACTTGTGCATCTAACTCATGTACCCAACCCAAGTACATAGGTAAAACACATAAGTAATGTAGTCATGCACATAAGGGACACAACTAACCCATACACCTACACACCCACATACATAAGCGACACACCTAACATAAATGAGGCACCTACATAACATTATACCCCCTCCACAATGTGTTTCTTTTGAGGAATGTTTTATAACTACTATAGCAACTTACCTCGACCTATGATTTGGGATCTCCTTGGATCGTTGGAAAGATCTTGAAAAAATATACAACTTCGTTGTTATAACTTTTCAATGTTTTTACTCATTTCTATTTTTTCAAGAGAAAAAAAACAACATATTTGACATTAAAAGAACCACTTCTTAAATATGCCACAACTTTTCATTGTGGGCCTTCTTTGAATCATTGAAATTATTTTGAAGATATACACAACACTAATGTTATACGTAACACCCCATTTTCCCCCAGTTTGTAATTATGATTATGACTTAATGTTGTCTTGAGTCACGACTAGAATATTTGAAATCTTACAAGCAATGTAAATATGATTTTTCTTAATAAAGAAAGGCCAAACAACTGACTGAAGGGTGGAGCTCTAGTATTGACCATGATACCTGTTATCACTCCAAGAAACTCTTTGGGTTTGTAGGCCAAAGATGCTTGGTAAGTCAAGATAAGATAATTTAGATATGCTTGGATCACTGGGATAACTCAATAACTAATGAAATGGACAACTCATCATACATTCGAATAAGACAACGCTTTTAAAAATCAATAATCAAACAAAATAGTTTAAACAAGGGATGAAGAATACTAATCTTGATAACCAAATACAACAAAGTGCAGGGTCATAAAAGATAGAAAAGATGTTCTTCAATTCAAATTTATGAGCTTACTAAAGAGATGACAGTTCTCAGAAGCTAAGACAAACTAAAATGAAGTGCATGAACAATCTGATATTGAAGACAAAAGAAGACTGTGATTCTATTATCAAATAAGAGTCTATTACAATATAAAAATGTATCCAAGATTGAACCCCCTAGTGCTCCAAATGTCTTTGGTTTTATAGCCTTACAAGATGAAATCTAGATCCTTAAAAGATGGATCAGATTTGCTAAAAATAGTCAAATCAAAATAGATACAAGAAGTGTAGGATGAGATCCTATAAAAATGGATCTAGAATACTAAAAAAGGGAAAGTCAAAACAAAATAGGAAAAGATCCTATTTAAGGCGTCAAACTCTATCTTGATAGTCTTTATGTCCTCCAAACTCTTTGACATATGTAGAAAACCTTCCAAGGCTAATGCATCTTCATAGGAAATTTGAATTTGGGATCTCCTTTGATTTGGGATCTCCTTGGATCGTTGGAAAGATCTTGAAGAAATATACAACTTCGTTGTTATAACTTTTCAATGTTTTTACTCATTTCTATTTTTTCAAGAGAAAAAAACAACATATTTGACATTAAAAGAACCACTTCTTAAATTTGCCACAACTTTTCATTTTGGGCCTTCTTTGAATCATTGAAATTATTTTGAAGATATACACAACACTAATGTTATATGTAACACCCCATTTTCCCCCAATTTGTAATTACGATTATGACTTAATGTTGTCTTGAGTCACGACCAGAATATTTGAAATCTTACAAGCAATGTAAATATGATTTTTCTTAATAAAGAAAGGCCAAACAACTGACTGAAGGGTGGAGCTCTAGTATTGGCCATGATACCAAGAGTGGAAATTAGTGAGGTGGTTGGGGGATTACCTTGCTTTCCAAATCAATTAACCTTCACCCAAGAACCATATTGCCTCAACTCATTCGAAGATATTTCCTCTCTTCCCATTTCTCAAAAATTGGTTAATGAAAGGAGGCTCGGTGGTTGAGCAATTAATTTCCCACCTTAATGGAGGTATGGAGGATTGGCTAGGACAACTGAAGATCATCAACCAGAAATACAACCAAGTACCCACCTCATTTTTGGGGTTGACCTATGAATTCCTTTGATAGAAGCAAAAAGGAAAATCAAGAACCTTCTAGGAAAATATATGAGCTAGGGGAGAGAACCCGGGGGAAGGGAGTTTTGAGAAAGAGAACAAACAGCAAGTCCCAAGGGGGGAATTTTTTTTTCCCAAGTGAATAGACTCTCTCTTAAGATTTTATCTTTTGGAATTGGAAAAATCAAGTAAAAAATACCCAAAAACCCGACCTAAGAATAAAGGGTCGCAAATTTGATGCTTGTTGGGAAAGGAAGTGGCACTAAGAGGGGAGGGTATTGAGGGTTTACAAAGGAAGTGAAGGGCCTCTCTTGTGCAAGTAAATCCAGTTGGGAACACATCCGAAAGAATTCGTGGATACCCTGAGCTTGGTGGGTAAAGGGGTTTATGCTATGTGGTTTCATGTGAAGGAGAGTGGCCTTCTCATTTCTAAATTTCCTTGAGAGGTATCTAAGTTTCCTTGGTGGTATGATGGCCTGGCATGGGGGTGGCTTGTTATAGAGAAATAAAAGTGCAATAGAGATTACAATTAGGTGGATAAGCCTTCCTCCTAAGTAAGTTGGATGGATAATAGTTTGTGAAAGATAAGTTTCTCATTGTGCTTCCTTTATGCTCTATAATTATACTTACATGCTCTATAATTATACTCAAAATGTGAAAATAATGATATTGTATGGTTATGAGAAAGGAAATGAATGCATGATATATGTTCTTTGCATGCGATTGAAACGAAGTATTGCTAGTCTGATAAGAATGTGAGGAAGGCTAGGGTTCCCGCAGTGCGGGATCCCTGTCAGACGATGATAATGTAGCCGCACTTCCCTCCTAGCTATTGTCCATCACCCTTTCGCTGCATACGTGGATCTGACTAGTGGGATGAGTCCTGGTGATTTGCGGATGTTCCCATACCTCGACACCACATGGCTCCCAGCGGACATGAATGTGGATTTAACTTTTTATCCCTTTCCTGGTACCAACGGACATTGTGTGGCTTTCTGTAGACACGGATTTCCACTTTCACGTTTCTCTCAACCTTTATAGCTACCACTGTATATCTGTCGTGGGTTGATGATGAAACGCTTTGGGCTAATGACAATCTCTTCCTGACTAACGACACTTATAAACTATTGTACGAGTGCATACGCCAACTCCTAACAAACCCACTCCCCTCTGCAATCCCCCTCACAACTGGATATCCCTCATCCCTGAGATCTGATCTCCCCTTGTGACAGAGAGCCTGTTGTCACTGCACATGTACCTGACTGTCAGGCTCGGCTTAAACCTTCTTTTATTCCTCGGGGGACTCCATCCTTATCCTCCTACTCTTTTCCATCCTCCTTTCCTGTTATCGTGGCTCCATTTACCGCCCCCTCCACTGAAACAATCTCTGTTGTTCGACCACTTTTCTCTATGAATACCTTTGATGGTTTTGGACACAATAGATCCTCTAGAGCCAGAGCCCGTACAAATAACAAACTCAAGTTTTGGAAGGTTATATCTACCCCATCCAGCTTCACTCTAGGCATAGACGTCGCACTGGACCGTGTGGCCATACTTTCTAAGCGATCTCTTGTCGATAAGTTCTACTATACCAAGATGAATAAAACACGTTTACCTCTCTGGCTACAAGAGTCTTGGAAACCTGTGCTTGGTTACTGTCCAAGGATAAGCTTCTTGTCCAACCACTGGTACATTTTTCATTTCCTGTCGGAAGATGATCTCTTTTTGGTATTAAAACCCCGGTGGGTACTAGATAGGGGTGTCCTCATGTTCAAGAGGTGGACTCCTGGCTTCATTGCATTTACTGAATCCTTTAGCAAAATAAATATGTGGGTGCTATTGCCAGATTTTCCGCTTGAACTCTGGTCCCTACCTGTCTTCAAAGCGGTCGCCAACACTGTCAAAAAATTTGTTTTTTTTTATTCACACTCTCTTAGTTGGGTCAACAAACAGGTAGCATGGTTGTTGGTTGAAATAGACCTTGAAAGAGGTCTCCCAGATTCCATTGAAATCAATTTAGGGGACCACATTTTCAGACAACAAGTTGATTTCTGGCGGGAGCCGTTTTGGTGCCATCTCTGTTGGCAAACCGGTCACCTGAAGAGCTCGTGTACACGCCAGAATGATCACTTGAAGAACTCAGGTATTGCAGCCAAGCCTGGCTTCTCTAGAACCTCCTTGGAACTTTATGGTAAAACTCTTCCCTAGACTCTGGATAACAACATCTTCCTCGGTAAGATGAAAGTCTTTTACCCTAATTTCTTCCTTAATTTATCAAATGAAGAAGTACATTATTTAAAATTAAATGAGTTGTGGGTGCTAGAAATATTTGAAGATTTATAGAAACTTCTACTTAACAGACTAACGAAAAGTTATTTGGCCCTACCCTCCAGAGTGTTTCCCCTGTTGCATCTGAATCCTCTCTCCGTCCACCGTATCCATCGCTGACTTTCGTTCAGGAGGGTCACTCTCGGCTTCCTCCTCCATGTTTGGAACCCTTTAATCCTGAAACCCGCCTCACTAGTGATCTTAATCCTACCTCCTCTCCTCCTCCCACATCGGTTACTACTCCCTCTTCTTTAACCCTTTCCCCTCCTACTCTCCTTCCTACTCTATCTTCCCCCGATTTAATTCCTAAGCCTCCTTAGACTTACTCTCTAACGTCCCTTTCAGCCTGTCCTCTCACTATTTCAACTGCTAATTCTCCCCTTCACCTTGACCGATCCAATATGACTATTAGAAAACCCCGATGTAGACCACCCAAAAAACCTCTCGACTCTATAGAAGGCAGCCTGTCGGGGTTATCAAACTCTGATCCTCCCACCTCTCTTCCCTCCACCACTACACGAGAACCCTATTGTTCCTCTCCCGCGACCCTTAGAGCAATCCAACCGTCTCTAGGGTTACCTTAATGATTATTTTGTCACCCAATCTTCGTGGGTTTGGGAGCCCCACAAAACTTGCTTCCCTTAAGAGATTACTTCAGCAGATCAAACTTGATATCATTCTCCTACAAGAAACTTCGATTGAGGGAGACAAAGAAAAAAACCTCTTTTTTCAATGTCTTCCTGATTGGAATGTCGTTGCCTTAGATTCAATTGGATGCTCCGGGAGACTCCTTACTGATTGGAACCCATCCCTTGCTGAGTTTTGTGCCTTTGGTATAGTTGCATGTATATTTTTGGAAGGAATATTTAAGCATTCTAATGAACCTGTCAAACTTCTTAATTGTTATGCGTCGTATAAAGATAGGGAGCCATTTTGGAAACAACTCTATGACTCTGGATTATTATGTGAAGATAATCTTATTATCGATGGTGATTTAAACTTCACCCTTACTGCTAGTGAAGTGTGGGGAGAACTTTCATGGACATACCCCCTGGCTGATTATTTAGCCAATCTCCTTCACGCTTCGGGGTTAGTCGACCTTCAACCTGTTGTTATGTCTCCTACTTGGCGGAATGTCAGATCAGGCTCCACAGGCATCTCAAAAAGACTGGACCGCTTCCTCTTAGACTCCAAGATTTTTGATTTCCATCACAAAATTCACACTTGGGTTGAATATTTAGTGATTTCAGACCACAACCTGATATGATTACAAATTGATGGGCCTTCACGGAATAAAGCTTCCCCCTTCAAATTTAATAGCTCCTGGATTTCAGATCCAACTTTCATTTCTTTGGTCCGCTCTTCCTGGGAAGAAATGAGAAGTTGGTCCAACAACTCTGCTATACTTCTACTCTGTGATAAACCCAAATACTTGAAGAGATCTGTTATTAAATGGAAGACTACAAAGAAGATCCAACTAAACGCAGATCTTGCCTCCATTGAACAACAAATCTCTATTCTTTTTGTAAAGTGCCCTTCACAAATCTTTGAACAATAGGATTTAGTTTCACTAAAGTCCCTCACACAAAGGAAGAATGATATCCTTTCCTTAGAAGAAGCTGCCTGGAGACTTAGGACTCGGGCTATATGGATTGAGAAAGGCGATAAAAACACTAGATTCTTTCACAGGTTTGTGTCTCATAGATGCAGTCAAAACACTATTTGGGACCTGACAGATGAGGAAGGGAACTTGATTTCTACTGATTCAGAGTTAAAAAAATTGGCTTTCAACTTTTTCAAAGCTCAATACAGGTCTATGGAATCTGAGAACATTGATACACAACTTTATGTCCTCAAAAAGGTCCCTCGGTTCTTTAATGATGATGATAATGTGGATATAAAAAAATCTGTTACGATTACAGAATTAAAAGAAACTATCAACATTATGCCTAAAGAGAAAAGTCCTAGTCCAGATGGTTGGACATAGGAACTTTTTCACAATTTCTTTGATATTCCAGGAGAGGATTTACTCAATGCGGTGGAAGAATCACGCATTACAGGTTATATTATAGGAGCTCTTAATGCAGATTTCTATACTTTCATTCCAAAAGTTAGCAATCTAGTCAATTTTAATGACTTTAGGCCCATTGCTCTATGCAATTTTTCTTACAAAGTTATATAAAAAATCATCACCTCTCAGATCAAAGATAAACTAGCCAAATGCATCTCTATTGAACAGTTCGGGTTTCTAAAGGATAGGTTGATCTTTGATGTTGTTGGCATCACACAGGAATGCCTTCACACGGAAAAATTAAAGAAACAAAATTCTGTCATTTTAAAGCTGGATCTAAAAAACGCCTTCGACAATGTAAGTTGGCAATTCCTCAGATTACTTCTTGATCAGATTGGCTTAAATTGGTGTGTCACTCAATGGATTATGAGTTGTATCACCTCTGTTAATACGACTATGTTAGTCAATGGTGCTCCAACATATTTCTTTAAATGCCACAGGGAACTGCAACAAGATTTCCCATTATCACCTTTGCTCTTCTTGTTAGTTGTCGAGGTTTTTAGCAGAATGATGTGACAAGTTGTGGCCTCGGGAAATTTTCAAGGACTTAAAGTTGCAGTCAACACTTTTATCTCTGTTAATGTTTCAGCCATTATTATAGTTCCTTGCATTTCAATAGATAACAATAGCATAATACAAGATCACTGAGAAATACACAATTACAAGAGACACAACATTTATCCTAGGAAACCCTCTAGGGGAAGAAAACCCAGCAAAACTTCCTTATTATAGATAGCCAATACAATGCCAAGAAATAACTCAAGCTAATACAGTAGATCCTCTCCCAAAGATGCGCCACACTCTCTCTCTCTTCTCCAACTACAGTTTCGAAACTTGTCTCTCAAAATGAGCAAGTGAGGTGTGTCTAAGTGAGGCGCTAGCCTCCTTATTTATACTAATCTGGCATGTGTAAAGTGTCTCTTCACTGGCAGGGCCAACTTCTTAATCTGGGTGGTTATAACCACCTTTATTATATTCCGGGGCCTCTTTGATATGTTCTGGGGCCGACTTCTTCTTTTGCCTATTACAATTATATTATGACCAATCCTCAAAAGGGGATTTGGTCCTTTTACAATAGCCAACATGATAAATCCACAATGGGGATTGATCCTATGAATAATATATCAAATAATAATAAGAATACACTTTGCAGATACATTATTTCAACACTCCCCCTTAACAAGAAGGGTATTCTTCAACAACATCAGGCGAGAGAGAGAGGACAACATCATCAACAACATCAATTGGGTGGGAGGACAACATCATCAATATCATCTTGGAACATTGACTGGCGTATCTATAAATCATCGAAAGTTTTCTTCATCGGCAACATCGTCATTCTCAAAGGAATGCAATCATCATCTGCATCAATATGTATTAGTATAAAACTGATACTTCATCATCATCACATCACGAGGTTGGCTCATCATAATACATGACTGGATTTACATCACAACTGTCAAGATGGAAGCTCAGTACTCGTCTTGCTTTACATCACAACAATCAAGCTAGAAGCAAGATACTAGATTGGATTTACGTCACAACTTCTCAAGATGGAAGCACAATACTAGTCTCATCTCAACGTCTTTCTTTACGTCACAACACTTAAGTTGGAAGCAAGATACTAGACTGGCTTTACGTCACAGCTGTCAAGATGGAAGCACAGTACTAGTCTCATCACATCGTCTTGCTTTAAGTCACAACCATCAGGTTGGAAGCAAGATACTAGACTGGCTTTACGTCACAATTGTCAAGCCAGAAGCATAGTACTAGTCTCATCTCATCGTCTTGCTTTACATAACAACAATAAAGCTGGAAGTAAGATACTCATCCTGCTTTATGTCACAACAATCAATATGGAAGCAGGATACTAGAATGGCTTTATGTCGCAACTATCAAGCCATAAGCATAGTTCTAGTCTCATCACATCGTCTTTCCTTACATCACAACCATCAGGTTGGAAGCAAGATGCTGGCTTTACGTCACAACTATCAAGCCGAAAGAACAATACTAGTCTCATAACATCTTCTTTCTTTACGTCACAACAATGGAGAGATGTCTCATCACAACAACTACTCCCCCTTTCAAGGAAGGTCATTTCGGACTATGCCAAGCTTATATCAAAAGTGCTCAAACTTTACATGAGATAGAGGCTTGGTCAACACATCAACAACCTGTTCATCCGTGCTAACGTACTTGAGCTTTAAGGCTCCTCTCTGCACCATGTCACAGATGTAACGATAATGAATCTCTATGTGTTTTGACCTGTCATGGAATACAGGATTCTCTGTCATCTTTATGCAGCTCTGGTTGTCACATAGGATCGTGGTTGCTTCCATATCTAGTTCAAATAGACTGGTCAACAACTTTCGAAGCCATATAGCTTTGCAGTTGGCAGAACATGTAGGAATGTATTCTTCTTCCATTGTGCTGAGAGAAATGCTAGATTGCTTCCTACTCTGCCATGAGATCATGGCTAATCCCAAAATGAAACAACATCCTGAAGTGATTTTCCTATCAGAAACACTTCCTGCCCAATCTTTATCAGTATATCCACTCAATGTGAAATCATGATCTCCATCATAGCTGAGACCAAAATCTATTATACCCTTAAGGTACCTCATCACATGTTTTGCAACCACTAGGTGAACATGTCTGGGTTCTACCAGAAACTGACTCAAGGTGTTCACGGAAAAAGAAATGTTTGGTCTGGTGTTCATCAGGTACATCAATGACCCAATAATCTGTCTGTACAACATGGCATCAATCAATTCTGACGAAGTGTCGACCAACAGCTTCAGCTTCGCTTCCATGGGTGTATTCATGGACTTGCATTCCAACATGTCGAATCTCTTCAGGATTTCGATTGCATACTTCCCTTGGTTAAGGAAGATCCTGTTTGGACTCTGCCATACCTCAAGACCTAAGAAATAGTGCATTAGGCCAAGGTCTTTCATCTCAAATTCTGAAGCGAGTCTCTTCTTACATTCAGTGATAATATTTTCTTCTCTAGTTAAGAATAAGTCATCCACATACAGTAGTAGTATTACTAGCTCATCATGCATAACCTTGAAGTAGAGGTTAGAATCTAATTTACTCTTGGTAAAGCCCAATCTCGTCAGAAAGCTGTCTATCCAGCCATACCAAGCTCTAGGAGCTTGCTTCAATCCGTACAAGGCTTTCTTCAACTTGCAGACCTGAGACTCCTGTTTTCAACTTCAAATCCTTGAGGTTGCTCTATATACACTTCCTCTTCGATAACACCATTTAGGAAATATGTATTTACGTCCATCTTGTGTAACTTCCACTTCATCTTAGCTGCAAGGGCTATGATGGTTCTGATCGAAGTGTATCTGGCTACAGGAGAAAATGTCTCTTCATAGTCAATGCCTTCTTTTTGAGAAAAGCCACGAGCTACAACTCTTGTTTTATACTTCTCAATACTTCCATCAACATCATGTTTTATTTTGAAGAGCCATCTGGACGATACCACATCCTTGCTATTCGGTCTGGGAACTATTTCCCATACATCGTTCTTTATTATGGATTGGTATTCTTCTGTCATGGCATCTTCCCATTTTTTTTTTTTCTAAATGGATTCTTCAAAGCAGGTAGGCTCCTTTTCTAGGAGATCACGCATCAAATCCATATAACTAGAGAATGGCTTAGGTATCTTCACATGTCTCATGGTTCCTTCGGGAACACCATATTTCTCTCCATCTTGAATAAGCTCTCTAGCCCAAGCTGGCTTTCTTTTATGGGAGATTGTCATCTGAGGAGGTTCTTGAAACTCTACTACGTCATGATCTTCTAGA